>JAXIVD010001230.1:45000-65000 GCA_036785275.1 Cancer borealis
CACGTGGGAGCAAGCAGAGCACGTGCAGTGGAAGTGCGCGCGCAGTTTTGCAACACTCGCGAGGCCTGTTGACAAACACGCACACACGCACGCACGCACCCGCTCACTCATACATACTTGGAAGCCGCCACCCGCGCTGTAAACACACACACATACTGAAAACACACACACACACGCACACACACTGAAACTTACGCATTACCTATTTTCCTGCCCACTGACACACACACACACACACACACACACACACACACACACACACACACACACACACACACACACACACACACACACATAGCAAGACATTGTTTCCTAACTTCACTAAATTGGTATTGTGTTGTATTTCAGAATCTAGCATATCTCTTCTCAAGATGAATTACGTAATCAGAGACAACAATAATATCAAACACTGATCACAGCCATTCACTGTGTAAAAATGAAAGTGTGTGTGTGTGTGTGTGTGTGTGTGTGTGTGTGTGTGTGTGTGTGTGTGTGTGTGTGTGTGTGTGTGTGTGTGTGTAAGGCACTGCGCGCCACCACCTCTCCTAGTCGTGTTGGCAAGGGCGGTGAATTGCCTGTGCGAGGGGTAGAGGGGTGAAGGGTAGGAGGGAGGAGATGAGGAAGAAGAAGGAGGGGGAAGGGGATACTGGGCGTGAGGGGGGGGACAAGGAGCTAACCCTCTTCCCAGCATCAAGCCAACTTCCGCCTTTTTTCAATATCCTCGGCGATCACTGAACTCGGTGAAGGACCAGCTGACGGAGGGAGAGGCAGTCCGCCCTTGAGCCTTTGAACAACACGAAGGAGAAGTAGCCTAGGGTCGCACACTCCTGAGAGCAGCTTGGAGGTCTGCCGAGCGAGCGAACAATTCAACCCCGAGTTCGAACCTTTGTGACAAATGACGAACAGGCGAGACAAGATGGAAGGTGTTGAGGGGACGGGTGTAGGAGGGGGCTAAGGAGAGTAAGGAGGGAGGGGCGAGATTGGGAGGATGGGTAGGGTAGAAAGGAGGGAGGGAAGGGGAGAAGGGTCGCTTGAATAAAGATGGTTTAGGTGAGACAATTTGTACAATCCGGGGGCAAGAAGTAACCAAATCCGGGTGGCGAGGAAGTGGACCCATAAGGAGAATCCCGGGAAAATAAGCTGAGATAAGAGTAAGATATGGAACACCGGCGGGAAGACCTCGGGAGACGCGCGATCCCTCCAAAGACAAAGAAAGACAGACCTCGCAGAACGCCAACTTGAAGAAATCCACGAGAGAGCCCGAAACACCAAACGAGACGCCGAAGCCCTGAGGATCCCCTAAGATCGGATCACCAGCAGCAAAATAAACTTGGAGGGGCGGGTGGAAAAGAGAAAGAGAGGGAGAAAGAGAGTGGGTTGGGGAGGGGTAGGGGGCTGGAAGGCTTGAGCGACTAGGGCAGCAAGAAGTCCTGGAGGCGAGAGAGCGTGTTGATAAAGGCCGGGCAGACGGGAGGGAGGGCTGGAGGGGTGGCTGGCAGTGGGGGCACGGGGCTGTGAGGGTGTGTCGCGTGGCATTCATTGATCTGTCAGTCTGCTCGTCAGCCGCCCGTGCTGACACTCCAGTCCGGGAGGAAGACCAGGCAGAGGAGGAGGAAGAAGAAGAGGAGAAAGAAGAGAGGGAGACTGAGAGGAGAGGGGAGTGGAGAAGGCGGGAAGCGCACAAGACTCTTGGGAAGATAAAGCCGATGGGGTAGGGTAGGTAGGTCCTGGAGGAGGAGGAGGAGGAGGAGGAGGAGGAGGAGGAGGAGGAGGAGGAGGAGGAGAAGGAGGGTTTGCTGAAATGGAAGGGGAGAAAAATGTGTAGTTAGGACGTAAAGTAAAGGAAAGGACTGGTTGGAAAGGAAGATGACGTGAAAATATCAGGAAGGACAGAGAAGAAAAGGCATGGAGAAGGGAAGAGGGACGGGAGGAAGGGTGACAAGAAGGGCGGAAGAATAAAGAAAAAAAAGAAAGGAAGGGAATAGGGAAGAGAGGGTCAAGGAGGGAGGTGTATATTGGAAGTTCAGAAGGGAATGGGGGAGGGAAGGAGAGGAGGGAGGGAAGGAGAGGAGGGAGGAAAGGAGAGGAGGGAAGTCGCTGGAGACATTCAGGAAAGGCGTGTGTGGGAGGCAGTAAATGGATTAATAACAATTATTCTGGTGTGAGCTCAAGGGGACAATGAGGGAAGGAAGGCAGACCACTGGAGCACCAAAGAGACGAGGAATATCTACACACACACACACACACACACACACACACACACACACACACACACACACACACACACACTTTTACTAACGCAAACATACCTTTATATATAATTAACTGATGAGTAAAAACATGCAACAAAACAGCAACAAAATAAATAAACAATTAATAAAACAAGAATAACAAATAGAGACACTTAAAAGAAAGATGATAAAACAAAAAATACCTAACTACAAAATTGAATAAAAAAATCAAAACAAGAAGAAGAAGAAGAAGAAGAAGAAGAGAGAAAAAAATGTCAACAAGAGCAAGACAAGAACTAAAAATATGAAAGGCAGAACAAAAGGGGAAGAACAAAGGTGACGGAGGAGGAAGAGGAGGAGGAGGAAGAAGAGGAGGAGGAGGAGGGCGAGGACGAAGAAGAGGCGAGCGAGGGCGAGCATTGGGGGAGGGTGACAGGGAAGGCAATGTGAGGTAACTGGATTGATGACAATTATTCCTCTCTGACCTGCAGGGAGAGAAAGGTTCTTGCCTAGAGAGAAAGGCAGGTGAGCCCCGGATATTGGATTACTGACACACCTGATCACAAAAAAAAGAGCAAAATAAAGACAGGAGAGACTGATAGCAGGTGGGGAAGACAGGAGGGAACGAGACCAACGAAAGCAACAAATAGGAACCATAAAGAATACATGATAAATAATATAGAGAAAAGGAACAGGATGAAATTACAGAAAATTTTATTAATGAACAAAAAACACATACAGACTGCGGTAAGAGCACGCACATACACTTACACTTACACACACACACACACACACTTACACACACACACACACACACACACACACACACACTTACACACACACACACACACACACACACACACACACACACACACACACACACACACACACACACACACACACACACACACAAAGAACTGTATTCCCCTCGAGAGGATGAACTAAAAAGTGTTGGTTGTGAAGAGTAGCGGACAGAGGACCAACACCAATAAGAGGAGGAGGAAGAGGAGGAGGAGGAAGAAGAGGAGAAATAGGAGGAGGAGCTAGGATTCCTTCTGCCTCCGCCCATTCCCTAATGTGGACAGGAAGTAGGAAGATTTAGGGAGTAGCCACACTTCCCCTCAACACCTACAAAACGATGAAGAACAAAGAAGAAAAAAAACACACAATCCTCCTTCCTCCTCCTCCTCCGCCTACTTAACCTTACACTCTACCTCCCTCCCCTCCCCTCCTCCTCCTCCTTATGAGAGAAGAAAAGGTAAAACTAAACGTAAATATAAGATCCTAATCAATGTTTTCTCGAGGTCTGAAATGTATCTAAAAAAAACAAAAAATAACAGACGAAGGGTCCAAGAAAAGCCTGGCTGGCCTGGTCACCAACACGTCTGTCATTCCACTATCGCAACGCGCCATCCCGAGGCCTCGTGCTGGTGGGGGGAGGGAGGGAAAGAGGGAGAGAGGAAGGGAAAGAGGGAAGTAGGGAGGAAGGGAAAGAGGGAGGGAAGGAGGGAAGTAGGTAGGGAGGGAAAGGGAGCGAGAAGAACAGTAACTGGATGCGGGTAAAAAGAGAATGTTTAAAAAGTAAATAATCAATAAAAACGAGACGAATAATATAATATATAGTTTATCCAAATAGCTTCGATTTTTAGTGTACTGATGAAAAAAACCTTCAAAGTTACGAAAACCGAAAACTTGACTGAATATTCAAAGGGCATCACAGGTGTTGCGGTGGGTTAGTGTGTGTGTGTGTGTGTGTGTGTGTGTGTGTGTGTGTGTGTGTGTGTGTGTGTGTGTGTGTGTGTGTGTGACGTTGACTAGGGGCGGCGACGACCAACCAATCGCGATTACTGGCTAAGAACGCGTGTGTGTGGACGTGGCTTGTTGTGTTGAGAAGACGGTGATACTACAACTAATGATGATGAAATAATAACATCCATAATAATAAAAACAATAATAACTATAATAACAATCATTATCAGATATTATCATTACTATTATTTATATCATTATTGTAATAATTATTATAATTGTTAATATGATAATAATGATTATAATAATAGTAATAATAATAATAAAAATTATGATAATAATTATAGAAATAATTATGAGATATTCGTAATAATAGAGAACCAACAAAAGTAATTTGATTGATACTAATACTATTACTAAAGCATATTATTATAGTTTATTACCTGAATACCTTATAGAAATTATTTGTTATATAAAGATATCTTGAATGTCGCATTTTGGTGTTACATTTAAGAATAAATACAAATGATATATATATATATATATATATATATATATATATATATATATATATATATATATATATATATATATATATATATATATATATATATATATACATATATGTAAAACCCAACAAAAATTATAATAATAATATTAATAATAATAATGATAACTAGCAATAATAATCGGTAGCATCAGCGTGCCTTCGTGGGCAGCGCGTCACCTTGGCACTCTGAGATCTGTCTCACTTCAGATAACAAAAGATAAACAGTCCAGTAAGGTGTGAGCTCAGCGAGAAAACCTGCCGGGAAACAATGTGCTACACGTCACTTCGAAACAATCGTCTTCCTACTTCACTGTACTAAGTGATTCAAAAATTAATACCGGTTTGAGTCAGTATTAATAATATATATAATTATCGCCACTTGTACAAAATTACACACATTAATTCCACACTAAAAAATGAATAAATTAATAGATAAATTAATAAAATAAAAAAATAAATAATATGTATATACATATATATATATATATATATATATATATATATATATATATATATATATATATATATATATATAATAGATAGATAGATAGATAGATAGATAACCTGTTTTACTCGGCTAAACCTTAAACACCAACATCAGATAAATCTAATAGTTGTAAAGTTTCATGTGTTTGCCAAACTTTAGTTATAAGCCTCTAACAGTTCGTCTTTGCGTAAGAAGATTCCAAAAATAATACAAAAAAGTTGACCCGCTAACTTCACTGATACGCAAATCTCAGTCCGCGTTGCTGCTGGTCACTTCCAAGAGTCATTCCCTTGAGAGCTAACTTCCCGTCGTCTCGCTGGAATGACAAGGAATAATACTTCCCGAGGTAACCCAAGGCAAAAGTGAAGATACACACTTTTGTTGGTAAATCGATATAACCAATTCCTTTCCCAGTATTAGTAATGCAGCAAAGAGGTATGCGAGTGTTCCTTAAGATGGGCCGCAGCCTCATACATTCCTGAACCATCGACACAACTTTGTAAGGCCGGGAAGAATTATTGAGGATAGACTCTCCCAGCGCCGCCGCCTCCCTGTGCCGGGTCGTCGCGCAATCGGTACATCGGAGCGCCAGATATAAGCGAGTCAACGGTTCGGAACACGAGAGTCGTGCAATCCAGGTGAAGAGCTCGCCGGCAGGGGATCGCGAGCCGCTTTCCTGTAGCGTCATCGGCGTGATGCTGATGATACGTTATCTGTGGCATCGTGGTTCGCGGGGAAGACGAGTGCAGGCGAAGTGAATGAGGCGAAGAGGCGTACTACCTTCTCATGGCGACGGCGAAGGGCGGGAGGACACTGTATCCGAGCGGCAAGACACTAAGACGCGGGAGCCTGAAAGGGGAAGTGAGGCACGGCGGAGGCCAGGGTAATGGTGGGTGGCGGTGCAGTGTTGCGTTGTAGTGGACTGGGCGAGATGGTGCCAGGAAAGGCTGTGAGGGAATCCTTGCTGGCTACGACACCATAAAGACAACAAATAGAAAAAATATATATTTAAATAAAAAGTTTTTGATATTACTTCTGATTCTCAAGTTCTACAGGAAAATAAATAATGTATCCACTTAGTCTATATGTTTTTCATAAGGATTTCAGAAGGGTTAGTTTACTGGACATTGCTATAGATGCTGGGTCAACTAGGCAGAACAGGGGCTATGGGAAAGGTGGGGACGTGTCGAGGCCTAGTACCAGAGTAGAGAGCAATTGGGGGAAGGGCGAGGAGGAAAAAATCATCCAAGACGGAAGGGAATTGGTACGGGTGGCGGTGGAGGAGGCTTAGACGAGCGGTGCAAGGCCGGAGGTGGTCAAGACGGCGGTGGTGCGCGTGGTGGTGGAGGTGGTGGCCTGAGCGGGCGGCAGCGACGGTGGTCCTGGTAGGGCGCTGGTCCGGTCGTCCAGGAGGGAATCATTGATCCTGTCAATCTGCCGTCAGTCCGCCTGCCCGCTCGGACCCCCCTCACCCCCACAACCTCACGCTCCTTGTCAGACCCTCCTCTTCCTCCAGCTACTGTTCAGATGCTGAGGCCTCTTTCGCTCTGTCCTGAGTCAGCTTCGTGCACTGTGTGTGTGTGTGTGTGTGTGTGTGTGTGTGTGTGTGTGTGTGTGTGTGTGTGTGTGTGTGTGTGTGTGTGCATACTCTTAAGGCCTTTCGGAATAGTAAAGAGTTAAAAATCCACCGTGGTTTCGGTTAGTGCTTCCCACCTCCTTTCTCCGTTCTTTACGTAACACAAGCCTCAGTAGCATTACTTATTTTCATTCCAGATCTGCGCAACCAGCTTTTAGTCAAACTGCTCTTTCGGAACCTTTCTCCGACTAACTTTATTTACCCAGAGAGTCGTGGAGGGAGCAGAAAGGGCCAACTCCCGAGGCAAGTTACCTCTCGCTTCTCCTCCTCCTCTAAGACCACTGCTATTTGCGCCAGTAGTAAACGCCATTCCACTCCTTTACAACAGTACATATATAGTACATCTCCACGTCATCCCAGCGCGGAAATAATTTAATGAGAAAGGATGCCCTGCCTACCTCACCCTTCTACCTCGCGCCTTCTACAGGTGCTGAGGGGAAAGTGCATGACCTCATAATGCTAGTTAAGCCCAATACACAACTTTGACTTTGAGATGAAATAAGAATATGTAAAAAGAAAAATGAAAAAAAAGTATAAAAAAACATGAGAAAACTCTAAGACTCTCTCTCTCTTTCTCTCTCTCTCTCTCTCTCTCTCTCTCTCTCTCTCTCTCTCTCTCTCTCTCTCTCTCTCTCGTCTCCCTACTGCAGCCGGCCGCTCATCCGCCTGAAATTATCCACCGTCTCTCGAGAAAGTTGAGAATAATCCTGGTGGAGTGGAGGCTCTGAGCGTCACCTGTCCGTCTTCCCCTTGGTGTCCGTCAGGGTGGCACGTCGGGCCTCTGTCTGCCTGTCCGCCCGCCCGCCCGTCTGTCTGTCTGTCTGTCTTAAGCTTCCCCGCCGCCTCGCCACTGGGTTTTCTTACATTCTTGGTCTTTACATAGCGCGCTTCAACTGTTTGTCTGTGACGCTGCTGGAAGCCTCTGTGTCTCTCCTTCCAGGGTTGTAATTATTATTTTATTTTTCTTCTCTCTCTCTCTCTCTCTCTCTCTCTCTCTCTCTCTCTCTCTCTTTTTTATATATATTTTTTTGCTTCAATTATATGTTGTTGTTGTTTTTTTTTCTTCTGTATTCCGTTTGCAGTTCCATTACGTTTTGTGAGTACAAAATAAATTGTTAATTATTTTCTTTGTTGCGTGCTTTATTCATATACTTTTTTTTTATTATTATTATACGAAGCGGAGTAATTTTTTTTTTTTTCTCTCTCTCTCTCTCTCTCTCTCTCTCTCTCTCTCTCTCTCTCTCTCTCTCTCTCTCTCTCTCTCTCTCTCTCTCTCTTCGTAACTTTCCGCTCTTCAAGGTGTCATTTTTCATTCTTCATCCAGAGGTTCCTTACGTCTTAGTTTCCTTTCATCCTTAAGCCTAATACTCCACTCTCCCTTCTAATTATATTTACTGTGCTATATCCCTGTACAACTTTTTTTTTCTTCTCAACTCTCTCTCTCTCTCTCTCTCTCTCTCTCTCTCTCTCTCTCTCTCTCTCTCTCTTCTCTCTTCTTTCCTCCCTCCCTCTTCCCCACATTGATCCCGGGGCTGCGTTGCCTCCCCCTCCTCCCCCCGTCATGGCCGTCCTCTCTCCCAACCACACATCACTCACTCAGGCTTCGTCCGTCCAGGGGTTAGGCCGACACGCCCCGCTCTCCTCCGCCTCCCCTTTCGCCTTCTCCCTCTTCTACTCCTTAGGTGGGTTTGTTTGGTCCACCTCGGAGCCGCTGCCACACTGCCTCGCTCTCCCGCTGTGTGTGCCGCCGGAAGAGCCTCTCATCGCCTTGTACAGTACTAGCAGCGTGATGTTTTCTCTTTGCTTTGGTCTCTGGTTTTCCTCTTTTTCTATATCTCTCTACCTTTTCCCCTCGTCCTGCTGCCTCCTCCTCCTCCTACTACTACTCCTCCCGTCTTCGTCCTACTACTACTACTACTACTACTACTACTATGACTACTAGTACTACCTCCTACTCCCTCCCTCCTTCCTTCCTCCCTCTGGTTCCCCTACTGTAATCGCTCCGCTAAGATTCATTCGTTGTCAAAATGTTTCGTTTAAGGAGCGCTTCGCCTCTTAGGTAACACGGCAATCTTCCCCTTTCGGTGTTTTTAACCGGCTCAACCTCCGTCCTTGGTCCCGTCTTTGGTAATCAAACAAATTTTTTTTCAAAAAGGAGAAAAAAAAAAGAGTAACTGAGGTTCGTATATTATAAACAAAACGCAAAGCTCGTCGCGGAAAAACTCTGCAAATAAACAACCACTGCTGAAAGGTCGAGCGTGAAAAGCCATTTAGAATTTCATCCGGAATCAAAACCCACCACACACAATGTTGCTTGTAACTCTTTCACCGATGATATTCGCTCATTGTTTTACCTCCGCGATGGATGTGGGGAGAGGGTGAGGATGAGGGGAAGAGGAGGAGGAGGTGGGGTGAAGGGAAAAGGAGAGGAGGGCATGGCGATACATGCCTAAAGAAGAATAAAAAGAAAAAAAACATTTGCTTCCGTAATACAAAAGGTCTGGACAAGCAGTCAACGGCGACCTACGGACTGAGGATGACGTTTGTGTAACACGAGCGAGGAACTGAACGAGGGGAAAGAATATGTGTGGCTGGGGTGAGGGTGGAGACCTAGGATGGGGGACTGGGAGGGTGAAGGGGCTCGGGAGGGAGAGGGGAGAGGTAGATAGGTAGGTAGGAGGTACGAAAGGGTGCGAGAGAGAGAGAGAGAGAGAGAGAGAGAGAGAGAGAGAGAGAGAGAGAGAGAGAGAGAGAGAGAGAGAGAGAGAGAGAGAGAGAGAGAGAGGAGGGAGAGGTGAAGGGACGAGGGAAGGTTAGGAAAGTAGCATGAGACTTTTGGCAAGAAATAAAGGGAAAAAGATAGAAAATGTGCAGGGAGGAGGAAGTGTAGGTTCGGGAGACGCGAAGTGAAGGTGACTGAAGCTGTCTCGAGGCTCAGGAACTTTGGAGGGAGACAGTGAGGAGGTGAAACGCATACTTTATGAGGAGGCGAAGGAAGAGGAGGACCGTGTGGAGGGTGGCAGTACGGGTGGATGTTTACACTTTATACTACAAAGTTAGTGGACGGCAGATTGAAGTAAACGTGAGCGTGCCACCCGAGTGTATGGTAATGTGGCAGAACGTGAAGTGAAGTGAAGTGGAGTGGTGTAGTGAGCTGGTGGCCGGATGTTGTACAGTCCAGGGGAGTGATGGATGTATGGCGGTGGACAAAGCGGCTGAGTGACGGATGGTTGACAGAGCTGATGGATGGATGGGCGGATGTAGGCCGCCTAGCAACGCCCACCAACTCCTCTACTGTACTCCACCGTCTTAGCCTTGTGTGTGCGTGCGTGTGTGTGTGTATGTGTGCGTGCCTGTGTGTGTGTGTGTGTGTGTGTGTGTATGTGTGTGTGTGTGTGTGTGTGTGTGTGTGTGTGTGTGTGTGTTTGTGTGTGTGTGTTTGTCTGTGTGTGTGTGTGTGTGTGTGTGTGTGTGTGTGTGTGTGTGTGTGTGTGTGTGTGTGTGTGTGTGTGTGTGTGTGTGTTTGTGTGTGTGTGTCTGTGTGTGTGTGTGTGTGTGTGCGTGTGTGTGTGTGTGTGTGTGTGTGTGTGTGTAGACGGAGACAACATCCTACAGTCGGTGACGGCAAAGTGTAGTAGCATCGCGCCGCTCGCCGCTACAACGCAGGTCGTTGCCGCCAACAATACAAGCGAGTGTTCGAGGAAATCATGTGCCGATGTTGAGTGTGACATCACGACGACTCTGAGCGGGCGGCGGCCGAGGCTTGGCGGCGTATACAGGCTGGAGTAGCGCTGTTTGGTGTGGCGGGGGTGAGGGGTGGTTGGGGGGTAGGGGATAAGGGACAGAGGCGCCCAAGTATGTAGTAAAAGTGTGACCGTTGTCTGTGTTAGAAGCCCACCACGGTTCCCTTTTATCCATGTAACGATAGAGAATTTGCGTTAATTCTTCCGCAACAACAAACAGGCGTCCTTGAGAGTGGCGCTCAACACACCGCGGGGCAAGATAGTGAGGTCGATATGTGCTGCTACTAAATATATGACAAACATTTATAAATTTCTGCCCACCAAGGAAGCCGTCTCGCCGACTCCTTGTGGATCTTGACAACAATGAGTAAATTTTGTTTTCTTTTTTTTCCCTTTCATGTAGTTAACTCGAGCTGGCGTGTTGCAAGAATAGAATAGCGCAGCGAGGTAATCTTAATCTGCTGCAAGGAACACCCACCGCCGTCAATGGCTGCCAAATTTGACTTGAGGCGAGGCGGTGTTGAGGTGACAACGGAAGCACAAGTCCCTCCGCCGCGTCCCTCCCCTCCACGACCACCAGGTGTTCCTTCGGGCCACGCTGCAGCGGCGGGGAACACAGGCATCGCGGCCAACACTACATCATAAGGATTCATCCTGCCCATCAGCCTGCAGTGTACGCGCAGGACAGGACGCGGTGCTTCAGGATAAACTATAAAAACTGTTTCCAGCCAGAGTAAGCCTCCTTGGCACCACGCCAATCAGAGAATCCTGGAATTCATTACTATTATGAGTATCTTTTGAATATTTTCATAATATTCGCAAGTATATTACCATGAGATCCCTCGAGAATTATTTCAGAATAAAAATAGAATCAAAAATAATTAAAAATCCATTATTCAACTTTCAAAACCAAGTCCATGAAAAGCCGAGGTGCACGTGTGACCACCGCAAGTTATCGCCACAAATAAAATTTTGGATTGTGTGATGAAAGTTTATTGACTGGATATGATGTCCCATTTATTACTGGAATCATAACTGTTGCTGATATTTTCAAAATTAACCATATCTACTGATCGTTTCCCTTTGCTAGCGTTGCACTCAAACTGCAGTATAATAAAAGGTGTCAGTTCAAGTTTAAGGCAACGACATAAATATATATATATATATATATATATATATATATATATATATATATATATATATATATATATATATATATATATATATATATATAGTGAGTGAGTAAGGCGCGAGCCCCGAGGAGGGAGAGGCAGGCGGAGGGTCCCGGTAAGGCGACCCGCCAGAAGCATGGTGCTAATTAATCAAAGTGTTGGCTTAGCAGATGTCTACACGACCACCGATACCTAATACTCCAGCCATCCCGGCCACCGACACTCCACAAAAAAAATAAACTTTGTGCAATATGTATTTTCCACACGCATTTGTCTTGTATGTTCCGTAGGTGTTTGGAGTCACTGTAGTAAAACTATTCCCAAAAATTCAGTGTTCAAAATTAATTAGTGAATCAAAATGCAAAAGTTAGAAAGAAATTAAAATACTCGCATTGCTCAAAGCTCCCCGTCAGTCTCCGCCACCATCCAGGTGTCCTCTCATACCTGTGTTCAGCCTGCACGGAAGATCACGCTCAATGCTTCCATCCTTCACTCATACTATACAAATTTTTTTTTTTCCTTTTATCACTGTTCTTTCCCACAGGTTTAACAATGTATTACGCCGTCCAACCTCCTTCTCCTCCACCGCTGTCGGACGCAGTGTCACTCGCGCCTGTCACTCAAGGAGCCACGTCACCCTTCGTGCCATCCTCGTTGTTGTGGTCACCCCGTTACCACATTCACCGCATCCTATCCTCACCTCAGTGGTCCAACGTATCTTCACTAAACACAGAAAATAAATATAACCAAATCATTAATGATTTTACTACACTCCCACAGGTCCCACATATCACCAGCGTCACACCTGCAGCTCTTCACCAAGCACAGTCACCGCGGACCTATACTAACCCTACCTATCTTCCCTCCATCACAAGATATAACACTAAATAAAATCATAGATATTTCTTTCTTCCTTGGTTATAAAGACTAGCATCTCACGCTACCAGCCTCTCCTCCCATCCCTCACCAGCCGTCATTATCTCCGGGTTCTCTCCCATCTCCTGTCTCTCACCATCCCGCAGCTTCCCCTCTATACGTCTCGCCTTTCTCTGCTAAATCTCACCAAACTTCGCCAGCCTGAACAAGTAATTTTAGTTCTATGTGTTCACTGTAATCCTTAAGTCAACTGAAGTGTGTGTGTGTGTGTGTGTGTGTGTGTGTGTGTGTGTGTGTGTGTGTGTGTGTGTGTGTGTGTGTGTGTGTGTGATATGAGAATTGAAAACTGTTATTGATGGTTAATAATAATAATAATAATAACAATAATGATGATAATATTAATAGTAATGATGGCAATAAGGAAAGCCTCTTCATCACACTCTATCACAATAAGAAATAAAATGTCACCACTTTTTCCCTGACAATTGACATTATCACCACCACCACCGCCACCACCACCACTACACCCTCGACGGACACCCCACCACACTTCGAAGTCCGGTACAAACACACACGTGAATAAATAAATAAATAAATAAATAAAAGGTGTTTGATGTAATTACTGATGCATATTAATCCTCATCACTGACCGGAACATTGACACAATAACGGCGGGAAGGTGACGCTGTAACGCACCAGTTAACGGCACTGTACTCCCTTGCTTTATTATGTTACTTTTATCATGAACGAAAACCACACTATGAGGAGGACGAGTAGTGTAGGCAAACAACGTAGGAGCAGCAGCAGCAGCAGCAATCTGAGGTTCCTGTTCCGGCCGTCATCAGCTCCTCAAAGATTAGTAAACAAGTAACATGTACAATTAAGAAAGTTGTCACTCATAACCGTGCGTAAAAGGACTATTTAAGGGAGCGGAGTGCCACCAGTAAGAGTGTCGCAGTCTGCCTGTCACTCAGCACATCAACGCAGCTGTGGAGGTTGTTTGGTGGTTGGAAGAATTACTCTTTTTTTTCATTCATGACTGGCTGAAGAAAATAATAAATACTAGGAAAGCCAACACATTCGTCTCATGTTCACTCCTTTGAGGAACATATTTGTAACTTCGGCGCCTCCACGACACTGCCTTTGTTCATCACCACCAATCACCATTACCTCCCTCTCACGCATACTACTTCACCCACATAACTACATATATATATATATATATATATATATATATATATATATATATATATATATATATATATATATATATATATATATGTATATGTGTGTGTGTGTGTGTGTGTGTGTGTGTGTGTGTGTGTGTGTGTGTGTGTGTATATATTTATCTATATATATACGTGTATGTGGAAGAATGGATGCTACTGTTTAGTAAAAAGGATCATGTTTAGTGCACCAGTGTTCCAATTGCAGTGTTCAAAAAATCATCTATACAATACTTATCAATGTATTTATTTTTAAGCACAGCTACGTAGTCGTTGTCTCAGGACATCTTGCCGCCCTTCCCCCGCTCACCGGTGCTCATCATCCCTTGACCATCTGTCCTTCGCGCCATTCTATTTTTTCCTTTTTAATTAGCGCCTCGGCGACCAGCTGTATGAGTCTAAGGGTCAAGGAGTGACTAGCAATGTTTACGGCAATATTTTAAGGTCTACAAAGTGCATGCAGGACAAGGGAAAGATGAATGCGGTGAGGCAGTGATATATAACCTACTTCCACAAACACTATTTCATAATGTTGAAATCCAAGCCTTTCATCCCTGATCATGAGGCAACAGTTGGGGGTCGCGGCCCTGCACTACCTGCCATACTGCCGAGGCGCCTCTAGGGGGCGGAACACGCCTTGGCCAGGGCAGCAGCGGTGGGTGGTGCCGCCCCAAGGGTGGGCTGTCTTCCTTCAACGATTATTATATTGACAGACTCGATCACAGCTGCTTTGCCGATCACTAACCGTAATGAATTCACAGAAAGTACCAAAAAGTAACAAGAAGACCTGCATTAAATTTTGAATTTCTACAAGAAAACAACTGATGGAAATATATTTAGTTTGAATGCAATCAGTCCACAAACACGTTTACCTCGAATTCAGTCTTATTCAAAAGAGTTTTATTGAGTCCGCATAGCGCGGCGATCATCGAGCGTCAATGCCAAGCGGTGATGAACTAAGCAAGGCTTCACCTCAAAACTTGAGTCTCTTCAGCTTCTCTCCTGGAATGCATTATATGAATGCATCAAAGTACGCAAACAATAAATATATTGAGGTTTTCTTGAGTTAGTTCCTTCGTGTTAAGACCAACAGGATTTCTGTGAGTTCAATCTTAAAACTAAACAATGCTCAGGAGTGGCGCCGCTAAGCTCCTCCCGCAGGACCGCTCACCTGCTCATTGGTGGAGTGCGTGGTCGGGCCCGTGCCCCGCCCTCCGCTGCAGCTGAATTGTCGGATGAGATGATTACAACAATCTTGCAATAATCGTGTAAGGCTAAACATTATGGAAAGAATGAGGCGAGGTCCTGGGGGGTCAGTGCCTATATGTCGATTCCTGCATGGAAAATTAAGTGTATGACCAGAAAACGGAACGTGGTATTTTCCGGCAGCTGCTCATCACAACGCAGTGTTTCATCGGAGACTAGGAGGAGGACACCTCAGGAAAAGAAAAATAACTTTGACCTGCAGGTTCTGCCATTTCCCTCTGTTCGTCACGCTATTCCGCCATAAGCTGCGGGACGGACACGAGCTGCGCGGGGCACGGACGGTCTCACTTGTTGACACACCCGGGCGAGGGGCGTCGGTCAGGGCCGACGCTGAGTCCACAACACCACTGTAACTCGGGGGAAAGTCTAGCAGAGAGAAGTATTATCCTCAGTGATGTAGTAGTTAGTAGTTAGCGTGGTGAAGATGGAACCTTTGTGTAATAACTCGGAACATATTAAATTCAAGGATAAGAAGTTACTAATCGGCACAAATGGTTTCTTCTGACAAGGAAACCTTTTCTCACGAATATATATATATATATATATATATATATATATATATATATATATATATATATATATATATACATACATATATACATATATATATATATATATATATATATATATATATATATATATATATATACATATATATATATATATATATATATATATATATATATATATATATATATATATATATATATACATACATATATACACATATACATATATATACATATACACACATATATATATATATATATATATATATATATATATATATATATATATATATATATATATATATATATACATACATATATACACATATACATATATATACATATACACATATATATATATATATATATATATATATATATATATATATATATATATATATATATATATCTGAATGTTGCAACATCAATAATTCAGACAAATCAACCACCATCGAAAATGTTACAAGAGATATAAATAATCCAGTGTAAGAAGTGCCATCCTAAGGGCAACGCAACACCCGAGACATTTAGGCATTAGTACTCAAAGGGCATTTCCTTCCTTTTAAGCATGAAAGCCACAATCCAGTATGCTAAACAACTCTGGTACACATAACTTCATATTTCATCGATTGAGCCAAGGTAGAGCAGGTCGGAGTGAGGCAGCCTGAGCCACTCGAGGACAGGAAGGAGGGAAGGTGACTCTGGTTCAGCCGCCGCCCATCGCCCCCCATCGGATGACCTGCTGGTGCCTCTAGTTGGCACTCACCATTCATTGCCTTCTACAGTTGTGGTCAAGATTAATGTTGCGGCTGACTGACCCTACTACTCAAACACAGGCCAAGGCTTGAGAAACACTACTCTTAAAACTTCAAACTTGTTCTAACTTGTGACAAAAAAAAAAGAAAAAAAACACCGCCGGAAGCACACACACACACACACACACACACACACACACACACACACACACACACACACACACACACACACTTCAAAGACAGAAAAAAAAATTACATAAGAAGAAAGTTAAAATGTTACACAAAGAAGAAAAAAAAAATACATATATAAGATTCTGATTTTCTGTATCTCAATAGTGACCCTCAGCTCTTTGAATGCCAAGGAACTAGACAACAAAACACAGAGTAACGAAACAAAGGACATCTTAATTAGCAAGGAACAGTTCTCTCCAGATGCCTCGTACTTAAATTTACAAGACACTTTTTTCCTTAACCACTATACTTTTCTTGATGCGAAAGGGGTGTAAGGAAGACCAAGCTTGCTTCCCCTAGAGAGATATGCGGGGTGTGTGTGTGTGTGTGTGTGTGTGTGTAAGATCTTGCTACCCCAGACACACCCCAACACATTCTTCTGGTTGCATTCTCCCCCCAAACAAAACCCCAAATGCTGTTCTCCTGCACTTCATTATAAATTAGTTTACATACATCCTACCAAAAAAAATATTATTATATATTCATATGTTACCTTGACTAAGCAGGACCAGATTATTGATACTTTGCCAGCTTTTTAAAATAAATTATATGCAATTTCCACATAAAGACAAGCAAAATTTCTTCTTAAATCTGCGTAGGTGAAATATGTGTTTTGCTGATTAATGAAGTTTTGCTATCTAGGACAGCCCCGGGGAGGTCGTTGTGTATATGGGGGGAAAGGGGGGAAGGGAAGAGAAAAACTGTGACCTCTCTTAGGAACACAGGTAAGATAGGTGCGATCATTATTAAATTACTATATGTTTTTTTTACGCTAATGAGCACGCAAAGATGAGATGTATGATATTTTATAATAGTGAAGAAAAGATTATATGTTATAACCACCACACACACACACACACACACACGCAACACAGATACACATACACACGCAAATCACATATACACACACATACACATACAACACAAACACACACACACACACACATACTTACATACACACAGGTAACTCCTAACAACTATGACAACAACAAAAACGACAACAACACAAACTTGATGAAAACATGAAACAAAACTTTTTCTCATCTTTCTGCCGAAACAGCCAATAAAGTGACCACACCATTTATTTCGTGCTGGTGATGCCCCTCGCACCACAACACGTGGCTTTCTCAGGCCCTACACAACCCCCAGAGAGGCGGCACCCACGCAGCCCCTTTTAGTTCGACAGAAGCCACGACCCCTCCCTCCCTCCCCTCCCGAGCAGGAAAACTTGGTGGGGACTAAAGTTGCCCACCACTGCTGCGAGTTTGGTGGGTGAGTTTGGCGAAGGCTACTTGTTGAGTGTTGGCTGGCACGGTTTGGCACGAAAGGCACCCTAAGAGGCTCTACCTCGCCTACATACTCACGAAGAGGACGAACACGAGAACACGGAGCAAATCACAACGAATGCACTTGGAACGGCAATTATATATATTTATCTGTTTAACTAACAGTCAAGTAATCAATCAATCATTATATTTGTGTGTGTGTATATATTGTATTTGCTGATATATATATATATATATATATATATATATATATATATATATATATATATATATATATATATATATATATATATCAGCAAATACAATTACGTAACTTATTGTACACTAGTAACACGTTGTCATCCAGCACAAACTTTTCCCTGAAGGTAAATAAGTGCACGCCTGCTAATAATCGTAACGACTTAGTGGTTGAAACAGTTGCTTGCAGCAAAGGTTGCGTCACGAGCCACCAGCCCACCACGTGCACCTACAGTAGTCCCTGGCGCTGGCCACCTGCAGCCACGCACCGCGCCACCCCGGCCCTGCTCACTCCAACCAAACACCAACACTCAACCAAACATATCACACCAAACAAGCCGCGTGTCATAAAGAGTAAAACACACTCTAACAAACACTTAAACACACTTTCTCATGTTGTACTTACATTTCATGCGTTTAGGGCAATCCTGCTTCCTGCGTGGCATCTTGGTTAGGCTTGACACACGGCGATCAGCTCAGCAGAAGTGGAGTGAATCCTTCCACACTTGGATGAGTGACACTTCAACAATACCAAACTATTGCAATCTCCAACTTCGAAGTACATACGCACTTGCTCACAGCTTCATCGTAAAATTTATGCTTCTACACTCACTGACACATTATGTATCCAACATGTATCCACTGATCATGCACAGGCCTATTCCAACCACAATGAATAATGCAAGTTAACCCTTGCAACACCGCCTAAAACCATGCCAGTGCGCGGCTCGCATGGCGGCACATCCTCCCGCTGCACCAGGTTGTCAGAATCTAAACGTTCCTGTCTGTCTTGGGATGTCATCTGGTCGAGAGGAGGAGTCTGGTGTAAATATAGGCGGAGCTTTGTGACGTAGCATCAATGTAGGCGTCTCTATCTGACGTCACGGCAAGGGAGGCGGAGCATCATAGTGAACTCCTCCTCCAGAGTGCGCTACGGTACAGACCATTACAGTGGACTTCAGCGCTGATTTTCACCACTCACAGACTTCTTTATGAAGGTAAATGCATAACTACAGCAGCATGAAGTAACCAAGAGTGTCCTTGTGTACATAGGCTGAGTTGAAGAGACGCAGCTCGCTCATAAGTGGGAAGAATTCGTTCTGTTTTGCCTTTGTCTCACTTAGTATTGCATCTAACATGGCGTACCGTACCCGGTGAACCAAGTCATAAATCACGTGATTTCTTCGTTATTAGGAATTATTTCAATGTAACAGTTTCTCAGTAGATACTTGATCCCTTAAGGCACCTTTAAGGATAGGTGTCGCAGCAGATTAAAGAGTATTTCCGCAAACTTGTCAAACGTACGAGCATGTTGTTTATGATAGGGGGCAGCACTCGTCACAACACTGCCAGCGCGCGCTATTTGAAGAAAATATTGCCATCCGTGCTACTTTATGTCTTCACTTGGATAGGTTCGTCTGCTTTTTAGAAAGTGATCTGTGACCGGACTAGCATACACCCCACACTAAACATTACAGCCATGCCTCCACAACACCTTCACATCAAGACAGGACGGTGTTACACTTACAATAGTGTCCACTTGATCAATACTGAGGCTAGTAGTAGTGTGCGCGACGCTGCCTCTCCTATACACCACCACCATACTACAACTACACAATACAGCGGCATCAACTGAGGCTCAGGCCGCGCCAACACACTCACCCTCCCTACACCTGACTGCAGGGGGCAGGTGTAGGGCAGCTCACACACACACACACACACACACTGCTGCTGCTGCTGCTGCTGCTGCTGCCTCAGGGTCAGATGGTGTTAGAAGCAGCTGCACGCTAAACATCCTGTAGTACAGTACTCATCACCACATACACCAACATCAACACCACAACAACAACATCAATAGCTATAACTATAACAACAGTAACATTAATACAAACATTGCATCTAAAACAACACTAACATCAACAGGAACAACAACACCAACATGAAACGTAATAAAAATAATCATGACAATGATAATTGTGATAATAATAATGATGATAATGATAATAATAATGATAATTATTATTATTATTATAGTAACAATGATGA
>JAXIVD010001230.1:67500-70000 GCA_036785275.1 Cancer borealis
ACACCCTGCTGACACCCACACACCCTGCTGACACCCACACACCCTGCTGACACCCACACACCCTGCTGACACCCACACATCCTGCTGACTCCCACACACCCTGCTGCCACCCACACATCCTGCTGACACCCACACACCCTGCTGACACCCACACACCCTGCTGACTCCCACACACCCTGCTGACACCCACACACCCTGCTGACACCCACACACTCTGCTGACACCCACACACTCTGCTGACACCCACACATCCTGCTGACTCCCACACATCCTGCTGACACCCACACATCCTGCTGACACCCACACATCCTGCTGACTCCCACACACACTGCTGACACCAACACACCCTGCTGACACCCACACATCCTGCTGACACCCACACACCCTGCTGACACCCACACACCCTGCTGACTCCAACACACCCTGCTGACACCAACACACCCTGCTGACACCCACACACCCTGCTGACACCCACACACCCTGCTGACACCCACACACCCTGCTGACACCCACACATCCTGCTGACATCCACACATCCTGCTGATACCCACACATCCTGCTGACTCCCACACATCCTGCTGACAACCACACATTCTGCTGACACCCACACACCCTGCTGACACCCACACACCCTGCTGACACCCACACACTCTGCTGACACTCACACATCCTGCTGACACCCATCTGACTCCCACACATCCTGCTGATTCCCACACACCCTGCTGACACTCACACACTCTGCTGACATCCACACACCCTGCTGACACCCACACACCCTGCTGACACCCACACACCCTGCTGACACCCACACACCCTGCTGACACCCACACATCCTGCTGACATCCACACACCCTGCTGACTCCCACACATTCTGCTGACTCCCACACATCCTGCTGACTCCCACACACCCTGCTGACACCTACACACCCTGCTGACACCCACACACCCTGCTGACACCCACACACCCTGCTGACACCCACACACCCTGCTGACACCCACACACCTTGCTGACACCCACACACCCTGCTGACACCCGCACATCCTGCTGACACCCACACACCCTGCTGACATCCTCACATCCTGCTGACACCCACACACCCTGCTGACACCCACACATCCTGCTGACACCCACACACCCTGCTGACACCCACACATCCTGCTGACACCCACACACCCTGCTGACATCCATACACCCTGCTGACACCCACACACCCTGCTGACACCCACACATCATGCTGACATCCACACACCCTGCTGACACCTACACACCCTGCTGACACCCACACACCCTGCTGACACCCACACATCCTGCTGACTCCCACACATCCTGCTGACTTCCACACACTCTGCTGACTCCCACACACACTGCTGACACCCACACACCCTGCTGACACCCACACACCCTGCTGATACCCACACACCCTGCTGACACCCACACACCCTGCTGACACCCACACACCCTGCTGACACCGACACACCCTGGTCATACCCACACACCCTGCTGACACCCACATACCTTGCTTACACCCACACACCCTGCTGACACGCACATACCTTGCTTACCACCATATATCCTGCTGACACCCACACACCCTGCTGACACCCACTCACCCTGCTGACACCCACTCACCCTGCTGACACCCACACACCCTGCTGACACCCACACCCTGAAGAACACACTGGGTAAAGTAGAGTCCCCTTATAACACACTTGCCTTCAAACACCTTAACGCACATTAATGATCGTCCCCCACCAGCTGTTTGGCACAACGCTAAATTGACGTTAAAAAAAAGAGGTGTAATTTATTGTTCTGCAGCAGCTCAGTGTAGCGAGGGTCCTGCGCGGTACAGTATAAGGAAATGCAGAGATTATGTATTCCTAAGTGGGGGGTTTTTTATAGAAGAAAAATACACTTACACACACACATACACACACAGACATACACGCACATACACACATGCTTCATAATAATCTTGTAGTTCATTGTAATTTCTTTAATACAAAATATAATTGTTATGTTACTGGTGATGGACAATGATGTATGTGTGTCAGTCTGAAGTGTACTGTAATGCATCGTATGTGATTTATATTGTTGTACTCTTTGTGTTGAGTTATCAGAATGGTTATATAAGTAATGTGTTGCAGTAATTACCACACTATACATATTCAAATATTTATAATGATACTGAAGTGTTAGTTAGATAAACTTTTTTCCTGTTAACTTTTTTTTTCTATTTCTACAGTAAAATTCTACATAATGGGGAAAAAATGGTTATGTCTCGAGGGTTTCCGGATATTGAGAATAAACACAAAGAAAAGAACCCTCATACACACACACACACACACACACACACACACACACACACACACACACACACACACACACACACACACACACACACACACACACATACACACATTGTAAATATATATAAATGTATGTACTATGGTATTTATTATTTTTTCTTTTTTTCGGAAAAGCATTGTTTCTACGTTGAGG
>JAXIVD010001230.1:75000-85000 GCA_036785275.1 Cancer borealis
TGATGGTGGTGGTGTGGTAGTAGTAGTAGTAGTAGTAGTAGTAGTAGTAGTAGTAGTAGTAGTAGTAGTAGTAGTAACAATAATTCAATAATAATAATGATAATGATAATAATAGTAACAACAACAACAACAACAACAACAACAACAATTATAACAACAACAACAACAACAACAATTACAACACATACAACAACCACAAAACAACTAAAAGTGAGCAAATAAATAAAATAAATAAAACAGGGCGGTGTGTGGGAACGAGAGGGAGAATACCTGTCCAGCCTAATTGCGACATTATCATAGGCCTACTGTTAAGGCGGACGGGAGGCAGGGAGAGAGGGTTGGAGGAAAGGAGGCAGGGAGGGAAGGAAGGAAGGAAGGAAGGAAGGAGAGGGAGGCAGAAGAGGGAGGAAGAAAAGGAAGGAAGAAAAGAAAAAGGGTAAGATCAAATGAGAGAGAGAGAGAGAAAGAGAGAGAGAGAGAGAGAGAGAGAGAGAGAGAGAGAGAGAGAGAGAGAGAGAGAGAGAGAGAGAGAGAGAGAGAGAGAGAAAGTATAATGTTAACACCACATACCAAAGGAGTACAGGCTGGAAAGACGAGAGAGAGAGGTAGAGTACAGACTGGAAAAGGGAAAGAGAGAGAGAGAGAGAGAGAGAGAGAGAGAGAGAGAGAGAGAGAGAGAGAGAGAGAGAGAGAGAGAGAGAGAGAGAGAGAGAGAGAGAGAGAGAGAGAGAGAGAAAGGATGAGAGTACAAACTGGGATGAGAGGTAGGGAAGGAGAGCATAGGAGGAGGAGGAGGAGGAGGAGGAGGAGGAGGGCGGGCTACAATCCACTTCATTCTCGGTTACCTGGACGAGATAATTAACCTCAACTCGGCACAGGTAAGAGGGCTCAGGTAAAAAAGATAAATTAGCCCCATAATTTACGTTCATATTTACGCGGATATATTGAGTGGTTATGAGGCGGTAAGTGGTGCTGGGGGAAGGGAGGGGATTGGGAAGGGAGGAGGGGTGTGTGGCGCTGGGAAGAGGAGATGAGGAGGGGTGAGGTGAGAGGGAGGGGTGCGGTGCTGGAATGGGCAGGTGTGGTATGAGGTATATCGTAGGTGTGATGTGGGAAGTGTAACATTGGAAGGGTGAGGATGTGCGGTAGGAAGGAGAAAGGGTGAGAGAAGAAGGGTGAGAGAGAGAGAGAGGGAAAGAGAGAGATGTGTCCTTACAGAAATTTCGGATTATCTCTCACTTTTAGCTACATATGAAATTAAGCTCCATAGCAATTAAATTAGATGAAAATATAATGCTAGGGTAGGAAAAATACACAAAATATACCAGTTACCGTTTCAGAAAGAGGATAATGGTTTAGGTTGTTGTATAAAAGGTGTTGTGACCAGGATTTTGACTTGTTCTATACGTGAGACTGTTGTAATAGTGTAATAACAACAAGTATAGAGAACACCCTCCTTCCCAAATACAAAAAAAAGACATAGATTGTGTGGAGGTACAAAGTTAAATAGCTAGTGTATAGGCAACAAAAAATAGACATAATAACGACAAACCCTAAACAAAAGAGAAAAAGAAGAAAGTAGCAACACAAGTACTCACAAAACTATCTCAAAAAAGGACAATTTAACACATTCCGTTATTATTCTTATCACTGTTTATGTGCATCAACGGTGATATGTGTGACCAGCCCCATCGACACACCACCAATACATATCTGGACGCAGCCTGTGAGTAATTGTAGATGATAGTGTTTATGGGTGGTCGGGCCTGGTGGGAATACATTCTTGGTGACGCGTAAAATGGGTGGGACGGCAGGGTGGTGGTGGTGGTGGTGGGTGAGGTTAGAGGGAAGGAGGAGGAAGGAGGGAAGTAAGGAGGGGGAGCAGGTACCATGAGGAGGTATAGGAGGCGGTAGAGATACTATAATAATTTGGGGTGAGAGGAGATGTGCGGTATGGGTAACTGGGAGGAAGGGGTGAGAGAGAGAGGGATGGGTGAGAGAGAGAAAGTGGGGGTGAGGGAGGGATGAGGGAGTCGAGGCTTGCATGACGCGATTATAAGTACATTGAATCTCTCTACACATGGATTACCTAATAGGGAAGTGTGATAAGCATGATTAATATGTAGTTTGAGCACAATTAACGCTCGGCTCCTTTTAATAAAGTGAGAGTATCGCCTGCCGCTTGTATGGGTTCAGGGGGACGGGTAGGGTTAACGGAGGACGGAGGGGGACGGATGGGGGACGTGTGGGGGACAGGGAACGGTTGGGGGATGGATGGGGGACGTGGAGGGGGACTGGTTATCCACGTCCATACCACACAAAACTATTATTAGGTGTCACTATGTTATAAAAAGACCTAATTTGCCTTTGAGCTGCATAGTTAAACTTTTCTTTCTTTTTTTTAAGATTTTTTTTTTCTCCTAAGATATGTTGATTTGTGAATTATTTATATTTTCATTCCTGTCACATCAATTTTTTTTTTTTTTTTTTTTTATGAGAGATGAAGTGGAAGAATGAGTCCGTGATTGTGGATATTTTGACCTTTGCTTGTAGTCTCCTGAAGGTGAAAATTTTAATTATTACCATAACAACACCTTAGGAAGCATCAACAGCTCCACGCAGACCATTTAATGAAAAATGTTGACAATCATGGGAAAAGAGAAAAAAAATATATAGTGTCCCCAAAATCTACATTGCAAATATTTGACCGATTAACTGATGCCAAATTCGTAAGAGTATAAAAATTCACAGCAGCAGGAACGTGGAGGGAAAACGGAGAGACCAAGGATGTCTTAGCAACAAATACTTCCATGCTAAGTAACTTACCTTTAGTTTATAGTTATGTTTCCTTCTAGGTCTGCCAAGGAATTGAACATATGTGAAGAAAATCAATCAATCCAGTGTGCTCAGTTTTTGTGACTAATATGAGTTGTGTTGGGTGGAGATGCGTCACAATATTTCCCTAAGTTTGTGTTTCCCTAAGTGTTCCTCTCCCCAGATCTGGTGTTCGACTCACCATGGACGAGGACGCTCACCTGTGCCTGCGGTGTCGCGCCACGATCGTTGGCCTCGATCACTACGTGGCGCACAGACAGGCAGGATGCGTTCGGAACACTACCAACGAAGCCAAGTTACAGGCCGAGAATTCTGTGGCTGAGGGGGAAGAAAAGACATACGAAAAAAAAGACCTGCAGGAACCAAGAGAGTCAAAGAGTCTTTCAAACACTCAGTATCCGCCTGAAACCCATTCTTTGACCCACGGCAGTGACAGGACCACAACTCAAGACGGATCTGACAGTGCCATGAACCATCGAGAAGAAATTGTTAGTCCAGCAAAGTACTCGTCTTCGGAGTCTTCAATAAGAGACTGTTACGTCGACCAGTCCGGCCAGACAACCGAAGACCAGGGTCGTGGAGGACCGGATGCAAACTCTCTCCATGAACCCTACACATCGATGGAAGACTTTGCTGCTGCCTTGCCTCAGCCACCTTCAGAAGCCCCCATGGCCAGCAGTCATGTCGAACTGAAGCACAAGACTCAAGAATCCATGAGTCTCAGCCACAGGCCAAGCCCGTCGCAGGCGCCCTTCACAGGGTACAAAGACCCTCTGCTGTTACACGGTCACGATGCTCCAAACATGTTAAGACACTTCGACTCCTTCAGCGACCACAACAAAATTCCTCATGAGGGTGAGTCTGAGTCCCACAGTGAAACTATGGCGTTATTCAAAGTTTCATCCTCTTCATATGAACTTGAGAGTCAAAATTTTGAGTCAAGGTATTCAGACTTTTACTCTATACAGCCCACACCACAGGAGCCGCTGTTGAGCAATGTTACAACACTGGACCAAAGTAAGACCAAGGAACGAATGCAGGGGAACATCAAACTTTCAGATAACATTGAGAGTCAAAGTCTGAAGGGCAAAGAAGAAATTCCGGAAGAGACGTATGGAAAAGGCGTCAGGGAGGCAAGAGAAGAATTTCCATCCTCCAGTTTGAAGTTCAGTGACTCGGGAACTTCTGATAATGTTGACGATAAATCTGAACTTCGTCAGGACGATTTCCTTTCATCGCTTGAGCTCCGCAGCAGTGTGAAGGTACCAACGAAGAGGCGGCACGAGGACGATGAATTGGATGAAGATGAAGACGATGAGACGAGACCTCCACGCCATCACACTGGAGGAAAATGGAGACCAGGAAGCCGACCACCTCCCTCTGTGGGAGGAAAGTGGAGACCAGCAACACCAAAGCCTGAATTGGAGGAAGAAGAAGAGGAGATGGAAGAAGAATATATGGAAGAGGAGGAGGAGCCTCTGATGCCTCCTCCTCCATCTTACACTAAGGGAAAATGGCTGCCTGGGAAAAAGATGACGAACATCATCAAGGTGGGAAGCACCGTCGAGTACCACTGTCAGGCATGCAGCCGCGTCCTAAGGGGTAAAGAGGCTTATGAACGCCACTTGAAGTCTCAATTGCACTTCGTCAATGAGAACAAGGCCTCAGGGAAAAAGAAGACTAAACCATCGAAGGAGATCCCTCCTGTATCAAAAAACACTAGACCTACCAGATCCAAGAAGTTGAAAGCTCAAAACTTTTTAAAGTCGACCATCGCTCACCTCAGGAGCAGAAAGATAGTTCCGCAGGACGCAACGAGCTCCAAAGATATAACCCGACCCATCACTTGGAAAGGTGTCACTGGATCATTCCCCAACAATGAATTAACACCAGGAATCACTAAAGAAGAAGAACAACAAGTTGATGAAGAAGAAGTGGTACATAAACTTTCGTCAAGTACTCCAAAAATGTTATGTCCGATATGTAAACTGTCTTTTGGGGAAGCTTACGCTGCGCTGCATTTCGCTTCATTGGCTCACATTCACAACGAACTTGAAGAACGCCAGAACAAAAACAAAGAAATTGATCCCAATTTTAACAAACTTATTATCCAAAACATCGCTTCTATTGTTAAAACCTCTCCATTTTTCTGTGAAAGTTGCAAATTTTACTGCAACCTCCACGAAGACTTTCTGGCTCACATGAACACACATACAAACGACCCAAAAGATGACGTAGTCAAAAGTATGTTTGCTTGTTCTGCGTGTTCCGATGAAGACATAATGCAACTTCCAAACCTTATACATCACCTGCAGACGCCCCATCACATGGACAATGCCAGAGATTTGGTGCTTCAGGCACAGCAGGTAATACTAAGCAGGAAGACCCTTGTGGTGTGTCCGATATGTGATGGAACCTTCCGTTACCGGCGCCAGTACCAGACCCACCGTAGGATTAAACACCAAGAGCCAGGCTTCCAGGTTACAAATCAGCGAATGTTGCGTTGTTCGCAGTGTGACTTCAAAGCATTACGAAAACAACAAATTCGTGCCCACATAAAGAAAACTCATGACTCTGTTCAAGTATCTGTAGAAAGCTATCATTGTTTCATCTGCGGCCTCTCCTTCACGATGCAGCGGCAGGCCGAGTTGCACCGAAGGTCCGCCGAGCACCGCACAACACTTTGGCGACAACGCGGCTGTTCGGTCAGCAGGACCTGCAGCTTCTGTTATGAGGAACTTGATGACCTCCCAGCCCTACGGCGACACATGTCCGACGCACATAAGAAGGACTGCACACCCTGTCATCTGTGTGGCATCATTCCTCCCCTCCGCTCCGACCTCGCCAAGCACCAGCGTGCGTGTAAAGGTGTTCCGGGTGACATGGAAGGGAATCATAAGTGTGACCTGTGCACCTTCAAGAATGATCTGCTTGCCCATGTCCTCGCACACAAGACAGTCTCACACAGTGGAAAACAGTCTGACGGCCGCTACTCCTGCCATATATGTAAGGTAAGTTTGAAAAAAAAAGCTTGTTTACAGTTTACAATAATTATTTTGTATCATTCCTGTCTGGCAAAAGTGCTTAACATCAAAAGTATACTATGTACAACATAAGAAATACTTGTATAATTTTTGCGCAGACCAACTTGCAGCCGTCGTCCGTAAAGGGTCACATGTTGAGCCACAGCAACGAGTGGCCTCACCCTTGCCACATATGTTCCCGCAAGTTTCCCAAGGAGGATTGGCTTGAGAAGCATCTCTCGGCTGTTCATACATGCGGTGCCCACGTCCATTCCGCCCACACCCCCGCCCTCTGCGACACCTGCGGCAAAACCTTTTCCAACAGGTAGGTTTGTAAAGCGTTGAGATGCCTCAGTGACACTTAATTAACTATTTACCTTCCATTGCCTGACGACATTGAGCTCAGGCATGACTATTATTTTGAGTTATAATAGTTCATATTCAGTCAGTATGATAAATGATTCATTGTTGATGCATTCAGAATAATAAATGACTTGGGAAGAGTCAGGTGGTACGGGAGCAATGTGCCTCCAAATAAAGAACCAATCCACTGCTCCATAGGTGGCACTTGTATCGACACCAAATGGAGGCTCACACCCACGCCTCGCCCTCAGCCCTCTCAAAGAAGGATCCCGAAGCTGCAGACTCCCCACGCCCAGTCACAAAAAACGACTGCCGCCCACCATCCCAGCGCGTTCTCAGAAACAAGGAGCCACCGTCTCGGCCTCACCTGTGTGACGTGTGCGGCGTGAAGTGCCAGACACTCACCAGCCTCAAAACGTAAGTACTAACACGCATTCAAGCCCTTAGCATATCGTTATTAAAATTGAAGAGAGATAGATAGAAAGAGAGAGAAAAAAAGAAGAGAAGAGATAATATATAGAACACCTGATCACGGTAACAGGTTAATCTTCTATGGATATTCAATGTTTTATTACAACGGATTTCAAAGGCTTATCGTGACTTAGGCAAACAGGTGGAGGAGCTCTGATAACCCCGTGTTGGTTTATAATAGCGACCGAGTGGCGCCCCTCAGCTTGCAGTTTGTTATGATGGTAACCAGGTGGGACGGGCTGGAGGTGTCACAGGTGAAGCAGCGGCATCGCTCCCTCCACCTCCCGTCACCCCCTCTACCTCCCGTCGCCCCCTCCACCTCCCGTCACCCCCTCCACCTCCCGTCGCCCCCTCCACCTCCCGTCACCCCCTCCACCTCCCGTCACCCCCTCCACCTCCCGTCACCCCTTCCACCTCCCATCACCACCTCCACCTCCCGTCACCACCATCCCGATCACAAGTGTTATTTCGTTGATAATTTTCTACATATTACTAGTTTTCTCTCAAAAGTACCCATGATGTAGCCCTGTGATCAGGTTTATTTAGTTTGTTTCACTGAGTGCCAGCAGCAGCAGCAGCAGTGGCCGAGAACCCGCTGGCCGCCGCGAGGGATGTGAGAAGTAGTTCAAAAACAGTGCTGGCAACCCGGCAAGGAGCCTGAGTCGCGCCGCCAATAGTTTACTGTTCAATTCTACCACTTTATTGTTGTTTTTGTGTTCACGTTATTGTGAATATATCCCACTCATATGTACACTGTCCATTCAAAACAAATCTATAGGGAACCCGAATATTGTTCCCGTGTGTAAGATCTATTGCATCAATTTGGAGACTTTAATTTACACTGGTGCGCCTCGCCGGGCCGCATATGACTGTTTGGTTAAGTCTGGGTTGTTTGGGTTGCGTGTCCAGGCACCGGCAGTGCCACAAACGGGAAGAGGGGGACATGTACGAGTGTCCTCACTGCAACTACGCCACCGGCCACCTTCCCCACCTGCGGCGCCACCTCCGCCTCCACACCGGCGCCACCCCTTATTCTTGTCCTTACTGCAGCTACGCCTGTAACAACCAGGTCGGTCTATTCAACCTTTGTTTTGGGTGTGCGTTGAAAAAGTGGACATCTCATGAATTACTAAAATACTATAGTGTGTGTGTGTGTGTATATATATATATATATATATATATATATATATATATATATATATATATATATATATATATACATATATATATATATATATATATATATATATATATATATATATATATATATATATATATATATATATATATGCATATATATATATATATATATATATATATATATATATATATATATATATATATATATATATATATGCATGTATATATATATATATATATATATATATATATATATATATATATATATATATATATATATGTATATATATATATATATATATATATATATATATATATATATATATATATATATATATAATGAATTACTTGATGTGCCAATGTTTCACTGCCTTACCAGGAAAACCTTCGCAAGCACATGTTGAAGACCCAGCGTCACCCTGGAAGGTTCATGTATGAGTGTCGGTTGTGTTCGTTGGTTCAAGACCAGCCCAGCAAAGAGTCAGCCGCTGAGGACAGCCATTCGCTGAAAACTGAGCCCGCCGCGCAGCAGACCACACACTCCTCAGCTGTCTGTCCCCTTGAGTCTGCATCCTCCTCTTCTAAATCCCGCGACCCTGAGGGATCCGTCTCACGCCAACTCGAGTCTGAATCTTCCTCTCCACAGCCCCAAGAGCCTCAGTATCCCCAAACCCAGAATTATGAGACTTCCAAGACACACAATGTCGACAGCTGCCATCCTGCAGGTCCAGAAGCGTCTCTTTCCTGCACTGCTGCTGTGTCCACGAATCTAAACTCTACAGATCAAAAGCCCCAGAGTCTCTTTTGCAGTAACTACGCCTCGCAGTTTCAGACTCATCTCTTCGAGAAGCACAAAGACGCTTTCAAGACAAAGGAAGAGGTGAGTAAAAGTTTTGATCTTTTCCTCAGGTGTGTGATGGCTCCACGTGATGATATAGCGATAATACACATGACCAGATCTTCATTTATTTTTGTTACCTAAATAATTGTCCATGTAGTTAAAACAAGTTATATCACTTATTACTGGAAATCAGGAAATGTACCCAGTGGTTGGTCGTCTCTTTTCGATGCACTCACCCTATCCTCAAGCTGGAGTTTATCAATTTACTTATCGATTCATGAAGTTACTTTGCTTCATGTATTATTCTTCCTGGATTTTCGATGCAGGACATTGGTATCCACAGCTATGCTAAGTTTTCTGTGCCTTTGGTAAAGTTTCACAAGTTTAACTAATGCCTGCGTATCGCCTTCCTCTCCCTCCCTTATAGTGTTATGCATTCAACGAGTGGCCGCGCCAGGAAAGGTGTGGCCTATTCTTATGCACGGCTTCAATCCAGTGTTGATCGCACATGTGCACGCTTTATTGTTTTATTCATACCGTTCAGCATAAAACGTTACGGCCCCGACAAGTGCATGAACCCACGCCTTGGATTTATTGAGTCTGCTGTTGAACACGATACATCTGAAGGTCAGGCTGAGCACCGCCAGTGTACACAGTCTGTTGAGGCAGTGCCGGCCAAGGGTTAGAGTTGGGTCTGGTTTCATCTGCTATTTCACCAACCTTATTTAACCTCATGGCGTTCACCTGCAGCTCACCTGTTTGTTTTGGTCTCACTACCGTGATTCAATTTGTGACCAAGTAAAATCTGGCGCCTGTTAGTCAAACGGTGACGTCATTCCCGTCTCCACAGCCAGTCACAGTGGATTAGTTCAGCCACTCGTCACTCAAGTGGTTCTCAAGAGCACATTGCACCGGGTTGAGGCGGCACCAAGCCCATTCCTGCACACCTGGGATGCCCCACTCAACCCTCAGTAGCTTTGTGTTGTTTTATGTTTGATGCCATGACATCTCGCCTCCAACCTCACCTAATATATAAATGAATAAATAAATAGATAAATAGATTAATTATATATAAATAAATAAATATATATATATATATATATATATATATATATATATATATATATATATATATATATAAACATACATACATATTATAGTCAACCATCTAAAGAGCAATGCTCACTCGTTTTTTCCTCCAGGTGACTTCACACATCCGCAGTTATTACCACGCAGAGCAGGACACCACCGTCACTAACAACCCGCTCCCCTTCTTCCATAAAAAGAGAAACAGGTATTACCGTGTACATGTTTTAAAGGTGTTTTT
>JAXIVD010001230.1:90000-94861 GCA_036785275.1 Cancer borealis
GCCCTACCTTCAACGCCTTACTACTAGAAACACACATACCACCACTGCAATGCAACACCAAACTATAACCTACATCACATCACCATAACCTAACAAAAACACCACACTACACCACGTTACTCCACACCACAGACTACTTGATGCAACACTTGACAAACACCCTTCTACACCACCACGCTACCACCTTATACCAGCCTCTAAATACCACGCCATCCCACTCCAAGACTCCACCACACCACACTACCTCGGCACATCGTCACATTACACCCCAACACCCCCAAGAGTGTGGGAGGGAAGCCTTGACTCGAGCGGCGAGCAGCTGAGGCAGAGTTTGGCCCCGGCTGGCTTGGCTTCAGCGAGCGGCAAGTTTATGAAATATCAATACCAGCGTGTCTACCAGTGGAGTTATCACCGCGGCCGCTCTCCTTCCTCCTACTTACTTGTTAATCTTTATGCGAGCGGTGGAAATCCTTCACCCAGCAACTAGAGGTTGTTTGGGGATTGAGGTTGGGGGGGAGAGAGAGAGAGAGAGAGAGAGAGAGAGAGGGACTAAAAGCTGGAAAAGGAGCAGGACCGGAAAGTAAAGAGAGACGTAGGATAGAAAAGTGAAGGAAGTGAAAGGATAGGGAAGTAGAAGGATAGAGGAAATGGAGGTGGAGGAATTGAAAAAAATGGATGAAGAAAAAAGGTGAAATTAAAAAGGCTGAGGAGAAGAGGGAATAGGGTAAATATGAAGAAGAGTGAAGGATAGAAGGAGTAAAGAGCATTGAGATAGGAAAGGTAAAACGAGATTGAAGGGAGAGGCGATAAATTAGAGGTTAGGGAGTTAGAATGCGAGAGAAGAAGAGGAGGAAGAGGAGGTGAAAGAGTGAGGCAGAAACATAGAAGTATACAAGGGATAAAAAGAAGGGGGAAAGTTAAAGCAATAATGAGGATGAGACCGCGATAGAGAGGGGAGAAGAAATGCTTATGATTGTGAAGGGGAAAGGGGGAGGGAGGGAGAGATGTTTAGGCAGAAAATTATAAAGAATCACAACATTTACTTTATATCAGCTTACCAGGTGACGGCCTACTGAAATAAACTTACATTAATAGCTGGTAATCCATCCTAACACTGCTAACTGTTATGATGACTAATGGTCGGCCAGCCACTCCAAACATCAGTCTGACAAGCACCAATTACTGGCCCCCCAAGACTTACACTTACACACACACACACACACACACACACACACACACACACACACACACACACACACACACACACACACACACACACACACACACACACACACATACGAGACTCAAAAGGATAAGTTACATAACATAGCATAACATAACATACGGAGGCAAGAAGATCGACTAATAACAAAAACAATACAGTGTACATAAGGAAAATAACAAGAAATAAAGCATGAGGTGAAGAAAATAGAGACGCTTTACTTCACAAGCAAAATAAATGTGTCTGTGTGTGTGTGTGTGTGTGTGTGTGTGTGTGTGTGTGTGTGTGTGTGTGTGTGTGTGTGTGTGTGTGTGTGTGTGTGTGTGTGTGTGTGTGTGTGTGTGTGTGTGTGTGTGTGTGTGTGTGTGTGTGTGTGGTAATTAATATGTGGTTGCCATGTGGTAGGATGTATTATATATATACATCAATGAGATAAGGTATTAAAGTATGGGCGAGTATATGGTGAGGCAGGTAAGGTGGTGTGGTGTTGAGGTGTGGTGTTGAGGTGTGGTATTGAGGTATGGTGTGACGGGGTGTGACGGGGTGTGACGGAACATGCTGGGATTACAAAGACAACAAAATGTTATACAAATACCAAGATAGATATTAAAACTGATTCCAACTAGTCCGCTTGTACTAGACTAGACTAACCTACTAGCATTAGGGAAAGGGCAGTACAGCAAAAAGAATGCATTAGTATGTACAATTGATTTCTTATATACAATCAATTAGGTTACAGTGGTACTATTGCAATTATTGGTGGTTCTAACTATGATGATCGTTTAAATCTCATTATAAGGAGCATTTATAACCCGATATTATCCAGTCGGAAATTATTAATAACAGCGTAATAAAATGTTCACGGTAGATTAGGTTTGGTTAGATTAAGTTAGGTTAGGAGAGGTCATAAATCATTAATATTTGCATCCCTCAGCTAAAAAATAATCCGTTTTAAGATGTGGGGGAGTATGATTGCTGGCAGGGTGTCATTATATGCAATGGGATGTATGTTAAATGAGGTGAGATCATACAGAAATTACGTGCTACAGGTGTGAAAAAAACATAAAAGTTTTGTGACTTTAAAAGTCTGGTTAATTTGACTCAATGAAAAGTGCAGGTGTGTGTGTGTGTGTGTGTGTGTGTGTGTGTGTGTGTGTGTGTGTGTGTGTGTGTGTGTGTGTGTGTGTGTGTGTGTGTGTGTGTGTGTGTGTGTGTGTGTGTGTGTGTGTGTGTGTGTGTGTGTATTAACCACGTCACCACTCATTAAGCGCCTTTCCTACACCCTTGAGTAACCACGTACAAGGATTTCGACCCCAAATACATCACATCACTTTTAAAACATCAATAAAACAGGTAACAAGTCCAACGAAACACCGATGGGAACTATAGCTATTAGTGACCAACCCTCCCCTCCCCTTCCCTCCTCTCCCCCTCCCTTAGCCTACCTGTTGCCCGTCCCACCACCACCACCACCACCACCACCACCTCATTATCATTACATCACCTACCGACAGTCTGGTGTAATGAGTGGAGTGTCACGCATAGATAACACTTAATAAGGTGACGTGTCTGCAAGAAATAGTCCATCCCCGGGGCTATTATGTTTGTTTTGATGGAGCAGTTGATGAGCTGCTAATTTACCATCCTGCGAATTTATTTTTTTCTCTTTTTTTCTCTCTTTTTCTCTCTTTTTCTCTCTCTCACACGCACTCTCTTTCTCTCTGTTTCCGTGTCAGCGTGTGTGCGTGCGTGCGCGTGGAAGCGGCGTTATTCACCACACCCTATCAGTCCCTCTTTCTGCTGTCATCGCGCCGTGCCTGTCTGTATTTTTTCCCCTCTTGGGCTGTACACCTGCGGCAGATCTTGGCCGTCCTCCAGAGGCCAGAGTGATGGTCGGCATTGAAAGATTGAGAAGCCTGGAAATTATTTGGCCAAACTTTTGACACATACTATTTTTCCAGAGAGATTTTTGCTGAGTCTGCAAGGCGGCATCAGTCATACGCCCAACGCCCCCTACCCCCCCACTTTCCTCCTCCCTCCTGCCCCTCCTTCCTCTTCCTCCTTCTTCCCCTTGACCCCTCGACCCTCCTGTGCACTCTACCGGTCACAAGTACTCCACCGGACACCCTACACTCGACGCTGGGGGATTCCACTGTTTTTCTACTTCTCCTCCTCGTCATCCTCCTCCTCCTCCTCCTCCTCCTCCTCCTCCTCCTCCTCCTCCTCCTCCTCCTCCTCCTCCTCCTCCTCCTCCTCCTCCTCTCCTTGTCGGGTTATGTGAAACAAGGAAATAGATAAATACAATACGAATAAACAGGAGAGGAATGAGTGATGTGAGAGGCTTGAAATTTTATGGATCTCGAAGAAAGAGTGAAGGGCAGCTTGTAATGAAAAGAAAAATACGAACGGACAGAAACAAGGAGAGTTTTTCAGTACATTTCATTATAGACTGGGTGAGGTGAGGTGAGGTGAGGTGAGGTGAGGTGAGGTGAGGTGAGGTGAGGTGAGGTGAGGTGAGGTGAGGTGTAGTGAGGTGAGGTGAAGCAAGAGCACAAGAGAAGCATTAGAAGAGAAGGGAGGGGAGAGAAGGACTCACTTACAAAAGAATAACAATTAATATATGCAAGGACAAGCAGCTCTTTACATCGATGTGTAGGTGTGAAAGAGGTTATTTCATAAGCAAGGATGAAATGTGTTTAGTGCACAGGAATTTCTGAGACCAAAGTTATTGCATCATCAGCGTGTCCAGAGATATATTTGGGCTTCTCTTGGTGCGTTTTATAATATACTGACACTAGAGTGGAGTGGATGGTAGACATGTGGTGGACATGCTCCCCCCCATCCCCTTCCCCCAAGCGTGAATAATCAGCGTCCACGGCACCAGACGTGACGGATCGCTGCCTCACTGCAAGGATCTGGCCAGACTCGACACAGCTGATGGCGGAAAGTTTCTCTCAAAATGAGTTGCTGAACTTTCATTCAAACTTCCGTATGATAATGTCCACGCAGAAATTATCAGCATTCTTAAGAAACGAGCAAATAGAAAAAAAGAATGTATTTCATTGGTAAGGATATAAATCCAGGCTTAAGTTTTCATTTTAACTGCAGAGCAATTATATTGCTTTTACTAGCTTAATTAATGCAATTTTTGTCAATCAACAACTTATGAAATAGCGCTTAGTATTCTGATATGCTGTTGGTGTGCGTCACGGAACACCTGCCACCCACCTGCTGGCCGCCTGATTGCTGATTGCTGTGTCGCAACCCTATACGGTTGCGACACAGTCACTCTAACCTCAACACTCCCCATCTCCCCCGCACCACCCACACCTTTTACGGTGCACCAAACAAGCAAGGCAACAACACTTAGTGACTATCAACATCCGTGAATCTTCACCGCCTCTCACCACCGTGCTAACGTGATCCTCTATAAAGAATGAGCACAGGCCGACGTGACAGGGACGGTGTGACAGGTCTGGTAATGCGATCATCGACTCCTCCTCCACCAGATAAAGTGATCCTTAATATCCGTCCTCTGGGCACCACCACCACCACCACCACCACCACCACCACCACCACCACCACCACCACCACCATCACCATCACCACCACCACCACCACCACCACCACCACTACCAC
>JAXIVD010001231.1:10000-25000 GCA_036785275.1 Cancer borealis
CTGCGCAACAAACTCATACGGGATATCAAGAAAGCCAAAGCCACCCACTATCCACGAAAAATACACGGCCTCAAAACAACTAACATCAGCAGGTGATACGACAAGATAAGGGACATGTGTGGCCTCAGTAAGCCGACACCCCCGATACCAGGCGTCTCACACCTACCCGCCCGAGAAGCAGCCGAGACGATAAACACCCACCTCTCTGAGATCTGCCAATCCCTCCCAGCACTGGACCGCTCCTCTCTCCCAGCCTACCTCCCTGCCCCAGCCCCGCTCCCCCCAGTTCAAGAGTGTGAAGTCACCAAATCACTCCGCAAACTGAGGTCCAAACGGTCGACAACACCTGTTGACCTCCCCATCAGACTGTACCAGGAATTTGCGCCGGAACTTGCCACACCCCTTTGCTCCATCCTCAACGCTTCCCTCAGACAAAGCCAGTGCCCTGCTGACTGGAAAACAGCCTACGTAACACCAGTCCCCAAAACCCCCAACCCACAATCTCTCAGTGACATCAGGCCCATCTCCATCACACCAATTCCAAGCCTCCTGTGTGAAGACTTGTAAGTGTCCCCAGTGCAGTTGCAACCTCTCAGAGTACCTGCTCCTGAAAAAGCTAATGGTAGGACTGCGTGACACAGTTCTGAAACAGCAGGTGTACCAGATGTGTGACTCTATAGGCAGCGTCGACGCCCTAAGGGCTATGTGTTGTGCTCACGAGGCGGCTTGCCAGCACGCTGCGGGCGGGAGCCCGTGGCGGGAACACAGTCGTGCGGCTGGCACCGCACAGGCTGTGGAGGACGAGGACTGCCCGCCCGACGTTGCAGCCACCACGGTTGGTAAGACCCAGCCCTCGCGTACCTGCTGGTACTGTGGTACCACGCACGCCCCTGACAGGGCCTCCTGCCCGGCCAGGGAGGCAGTCTGTCTCGGATGCCAGAAACGGGGCCACTTCAAGAGGTGCTGCAAGGGCTCGAAGCGCCTCAACAAGGCCATGCCTGCTAACGCTGTCTCAGGCTCTGTGACAATAGCAGGCACACAGGTAACCCGCCAACCCACCGTGGAGGTGACAGTGACGCTTGGAGGGGGAGCCAAGCACCGCACCGCTGCCGTCGCAGACACCGGGGCCCAAGTGTGTGTCGCCGGGGAGGCTCTGCTGTCCAGCCTCCACATTAAACCCACGCAGCTGCGGGGGCGGGCGGCCTTGTGGGATGTTGCGGACCTGCCACTACAGTGCCTCGGGGCATGCCGGTGTACCATATCCCTGGGCGGCCTGGAAGCAGAGCAGGACGTGTACTTCATTCCCTCTGCTAAGTCGCTGTTCCTGTCACTGAGCGCTTGCAAGAGGCTGGGATTAGTGCCTGCCAGCTTCCCCCACCACTCCCAGCTGGCGGTGCAGGCACTAGCGGCAGCCCCCGAGCTCGGCCAGCCACCTGTGAGGCCTGCGGTGACGCCATTCCCGCCACACGAGGAGAACGTGAGGCGGCTGGAGGAGTGGCTGCTTCAGCACTTCTCGGCCACAACTTTCAACACCACCAGGCACCCGCTGCCAGTGATGGAGAGCGAGCCCCACCACATCCACCTAGCACCCAACGCCGTCCCCCATGCCTGCCACACGCCGGCGTCTGTACCGAAACACTGGGAGGACGAGGTGAAGGCCCAGCTAGAGGAAGACATCAGGCGGGGCGTCATCGAGCCCGTCCCGGCAGGGGAACCCACAGAGTGGTGCGCCCGCATGGTGGTGGTGGCCAAGAAGTCTGGCCAGCCGCGGCGCACCGTGGACTACCAGCGCCTTAACGCCGCTTGCCGGAGAGAGACGCACCACACCCCTGCTCCCTTCGACATGGTTTCTGGAGTCCCCAAGCACTCCTTCAAGACAGTAGCAGACGCCTACTGGGGCTACCACCAAGTTGAACTGGATGAGGAAAGTCGCAGTCTCACCACCTTTATCACCCCATGGGGAAGGTTCAGGTATCGCCGGACCCCCATGGGCCACTGCTCTGCCGGCGACGCATACACCAAGCGTTTCGATGATGCCATTCAGGGCATTATGAGGAAATACAAGTGTGTCGACGACACCCTTCTCTACGACAGCAGCATCGAGGAGGCTTTCTGGCACACTTACGAGTTCCTGACGACCTGTGCAGCCAAGGGGATTACGCTGAAGCCGGAAAAATTTCAGTTCGCTCGGAGGGAAATTGATTTCGTGGGCTTCCGTCTGGGCTGGGACGAGTACAAGCCCACGGACGAGCGCCTCGCGGCCATCAAGAACTTCAGCATGCCAGACAAGCCCTCCATCACAGACATCAGGTCGTGGTACGGGTTCGTGAACCAGCTCGCCCCCTTCCTCGCCACGGCCCCAATCATGAACGACTTCAGGGAGCTCCTGAAGAAACCACGCGGTAGGTCTGTGTATTGGGAGGAACAACTGCAAGAAAAGTTTCGCCAAGCCCAGGACACCACATGCCAGCTCGCCAAGGACGGCCTGGCATACTATGACAAGACACGCCCAACGATAGCCATCACAGACTGGAGCAGGGAAGGTGTCGGGTTTGTCATCTTGCAGCAGTACTGCCATTGCTCATCCGCTGTCGTTCCCTTCTGCTGCAAGGCTGGCTGGCGCCTGACCCTGTGCGGCAGCCGCCACCTCACTGCCGCTGAGGCGGGCTATGCCGCAGTGGAGGGAGAAGCTTTAGCCGTGGTGTGGTGCCTCCAGAAAGCCAGGCTGTTCTTGCTGGGATGCTCGAACCTCACCATCGTGACCGACCACCGCCCCCTCACTAAGCTCCTGGGGGACAGAGCTCTGTCAGAAGTGGTCAACCCGCGGCTCTTCCGGCTAAAGGAGCGGACGTTGCAGTACCGGTTCCAGGTAAAATACCTGCCCGGAAAAGGAATGCTGCGGCAGACTTTCTATCCAGGTACCCGGCGCTCAGGAGCCCCTCAACGGACACTGATGCGGACCTGGACGAGGACCTCGCTGAAGCAGTTGCAGCCGCCGTGATTGCCACAGTCGGACACGAAGGTCACATCCTGGACGAGTCAGTGGTGAGAAAATTTGCAGCCGACGACCCCGTGTACCAACTGTTGCTGGCCAAAGTGTTAGCCGCGGACTGGCACCAACATAAATCGTAAGAGGTGGCCTGCCTGCGCCCATTCTATGGTGTGAGAGACAGGTTGGCAGTCAACCAGGACCTGGTGACGTACACATTTGATCAGGGGTGCGTGCGCCTTGTGATTCCAGAGCTCCTCCGCCCACAGGTAACAGCAAACCTTCACGCCGGTCACCAGGGACTCGACTCTATGCTGCGGAGGGCAAGGCAGTGTGTATACTGGCCCGGATTGGAGGGAGACCTGCAGCACTACAGGGCATCCTGCACGCCATGCGAAACACATGCCCCCTCGCAGCCCGCAGAGACACTCGTCATCACACCGCCCCCGGAGTACCCCTTCCAGTCTACAGTGGCAGACATGTTCCAGCATGACGGGTACACTTACATGGCTTACGCCGACAGGCTCACCGGGTGGCTGGAGCTCGCCCACTTCCCATCCGGCGCCACCTCGCAAAGGATCAAGATTCAACTGAGGCGTTACTTCACGCGATGGGGAGCTCCAGAACAACTGTCCACCGATGGAGGTACGAACCTGGCAAGCGAGGAAATGGCAGAATTCCTCAAGGACTGGGGCGTCACAGTACGCTTATCGTCAGCACAGTACCCTCAGTCGAACGGGCGCGCCAAGGCAGCAGTCAAAACGGCCAAGAGGATCATCAAAGCCAACACGGGCGGCGGAGGGACGCTGGACACCGACAAAGCCTCCCTTGCTTTGCTCCAGTATCTCAACACTCCGCTACGAGCAATAGACAAGTCTCCCGCCCAACTTGCTGCAGGCAGACAACTGCGTGACGGGGTGCCCACGGCCCGTTGGCACCTTAAAGTGGACAGGCACTGGGGCGGAACGCTTCGCAGGAGAGAAGTGCAGATGGGGGAGGCTGGCGACACCTTGATGGCCAACAGCACGCCCAGACAACTTCCTCCCCTGGCCCCCGGCACCCACGTGAGGGTCCAGAACCAGGCCTCCAATGTGTGGGATCGCACAGGCTTGGTAGTGGAGGCACTCCCTCACAGGCAGTATACCATCAGGCTCGACGGTAGTGGCCGTATTAGCCTCAGGAACAGAAAACACCTGAGGCCCACTCTCGCGCAGGCTCCAACAGAGGCACAGATCAGGGTGCCCCCGACAGTCGGGTCTCCAGCAACTCCACCCCAGCTCCAGCCACACCCCAGGAGACAGGCGAAGCGTCCAGGGTGGCTAGATGACTATGTCTAATTTGTAACACACACACACACACACACACACACACACACACACATTTTGTGACAGCAACTATAGGTTACTTTGTTTTCTGTTTGATTTTGGTTCTTTTGTTTTCTTGCCCTTGTGTTTTTGTGGCCTGTTACGCATGACACTTATCAGATCAATGTGTTGTTAGTAGGCACACATTTATCTTGGAGGAGGGATATTGGATAGGAACTTACATGTTTTCCCCGGCGCCACGTATACCTCAGGCGCGCGGGAATTATCAGTCAGTTGCTGTATCGCCTCAATAAAGGGAAGACGTTCTGTGTACGCCGAGGTTTATCATTGTTCCCGCCGCTGGACAAAGTGGACATCCCATACGTACATAATAGCAACATAAGAAAAGATAAATTGGATATAAAAAAAACTTCATAATTTCGTAGCACAATCAATTATACAATAAACATTTAAATCATGCAAGTTATAAGAAAAATATGAATAGGAATACGTTCATGATATACATAATAGCAACATAAGAAAAGATAAATTGGATATAAAAAAAACAACTCATAATTTCGTTGCACACTCAATCAATTATACAATAAACATTTAAATCATGCAAGTTATAAGAAAATATTTTCCAAAGTACAACATTCTTCACTGTAGGTACGAAGTCATAAATCACAACTCAGTTTTTTGAAATCACAATCAGTTATCCTTACAAGTTTATGGTGAACAGGTGATGGGTCATGTTTTGCAACTTTCCTGCATTTACATTGGAATTCCTTCGTTAACCTTTCATTATCAAATCTTCCCTCTCGTCCCTTGATAAATAGAAGCTACTGGTGAATAATGTCGGTCGTTTATAGAAGAAATTATCGGAACCGAATAGCGTAAGAATTCGAATGCGAATCTTTACCGTTAATATTCAAAAAGTAGCTGTGTGTGGGATGTAATTCCACTAATTGTGACTTCACTGTTACGTGAGGGATACAGAGAGTAGTTAGTATACGTAGATAATTAACTATTGGTTATAGAGTCGAGTATGAAGTGTTAAATGGAAGATATTAGTGAAAAGTGAATAAAATAGGTCACAGAGTCGAGTGATGTGTTAAGTGACCTCGCTTCCCCTGAAACCAATTTTAACTACCTTGACACTCGCTGGGTGACGTGTGAAAAAAAAATAATAAGGAAAATATTATAAGTGAAGTAATAATCAAGGTGGAAGGGGAAAAAAAAAGTGCAGGTGAAGTGATATATGGATAAAGGAATAAGCGTGTGAAATAAGTGGCGGAAACAAGGAAGAGATAAAATAAAGAGGATCAAGGATAAAAGGACTAATGAAGAGATAGAAAGCGAAGAAAAGAAGAAAAAAGATGAGGTTTCGGTCATCAAGAGAAGGAAAGGTTAGTCAATAGACTTGAGTACTCTTGTATGTGTCAGTTATAAGTGTAAGTGTAAATATAAGTTAATAATACATACTACTTGTAATTCTAAAGATGAAGATTATGTAATACCTTTTCAGTGTCTCAAATATACATAATGGAAAACTTATTAATAAGAAAAAAAACACGTTAGTAATGAAAAAAATGTGGTTATTATTATTATTATTATTATTATTATTATTATCATCATTATTGAGTGAGTGTGTATTTCTCATGCATCTATTTGTTACGGAGCAATATGTTTAAAGTAGTGAATTGATGAGTAATGCATGTGATATATGGTAGGCGTGAGGGAGCGGAGCACTACTTTCTTAAAGCGTTTACATGTGTCGCCAAACTTCCAAATATCTTGCCCTGTTTTCACGAACACGAATAAGGAGAAATGTCTTGGTTGGTGTTGCCACAATTTTCCTAATATATATTTCAATCAATGCTTGTTTTTAGTTTTCTTTTATATTAAAAGCGACATATATTATATACATATTTTATATTATAAGCACTGAAATGATCCCGAACATCTTAATTTCTTCAGATTTATTTGAAATAGATATCATGGTTTCTCCGTATATTTCGCATCGCTTCCACCCTTGACTCCACCTAAGGTAGAAGCCAACATCTCGCTATGTGATACAAATTCACTCATATATTACAATCATTATGCTTGTTTGTGGATTTTTGTTATACTAAAAACAACATTAATAATGTAAATGTTATGTATTTCAACAACTGTCATGATCTCAAACATCTTACTTTCATCTTATTTATTTGAAATGTATATCCTGCTGATTCTGTATTGAAACTACAGCACTGCAGCCGCCACTCTTGACTCTGGCCAGTGGCCACAACATACCTTCTCCGCATTCAGACTACCGCACCAGTGGTATTTTGGTATGTGTTGCAGTTCTGAAATAAATTAAGAAAAACAGCAGAATACTTGCAAGACAAAGAATGTTGAATGATATTAATGTCCCTTGGTTTGTTTTGGTTAGTTGGTTAGTGAGGGTTGTTGGGTATTAGTATTTATTTATGGTTATGAGAACATATTTACAAGTCAAGTTTGGTGTTCTGTATTACATTATCTGTGTCGGGGCTCGGGATTGGGGTTCCTTTAAAGTGAACGGAAGATCCTTGGGAACCAAGAATGGACCCTGTCTGGGGCTCCATCACTTTAGTTCTTGGAGAACCAGAAACTCTTCCCATCCTTAGACTTCTATCCAGGTTCTTGCTGGTGCCGTTGTGGAATATCTTGAAGTAAAGTTCGGTCGAAAAATGTTGGGCCACAGTTCATTCTGGTACGTGTTGCAGTTCTGAAAATTTTTGAGAAAAACAGCAGGATACTTGCAAGACAAAGACTGTTGAATGATATTAATGTCCCTTGGGTTTTTTTGGTTAGTTGGTAAGTGGGTGTTGTTGGGTATTAGTATTTACTTATGGTTATGAAAACATTTACAAGTCAAATTTGGTGTTCTGTATTACATTACCTGTGTCGGGGCTCGGGATTGGGATTCCTTGAAAGTGCACGTAGGGTCCTTGGGAACCAAGAATGGACCCTGTCTGGGGCTACATCACTTAAGTTCTTGGAGAACCAAGAACTCTTCCCATCCTTAGACTTTCATCCTCTCCCATACTTGGAGAGGAATATGGTGGAGCTTGGTGTTGATCGCTGTAAAGGCTGCTTCGTGTAGTCGTTCATAATAGGAGGCAGTGGTCCGGAGAGGCTGAGTGGCCGAGCAGGAGCGGCATGGCGAGGGCCAGCGGGAGGAGCAGGGTTTATCAGCGGTCAAGACTAACCAATGCAGCTCATTGAGGAACGTGGGCAAGTAACTCGTAGCTGCGGCTGTGCATGGGTTCTGGGATGCAGACTGCCGCAGTGCAGGGCTGCTTACTATTCCATTTTACGTCTAAATAGACTGGTAGGGCTGTGATCTTTGAAGTCCTGTGATGGATATCACAAGCGTAGCAGAAGCACTGGATGTCTTCTTCACTGAGTAGACAGTTGAGTGACTTCTGCTAGCGTGTGTGGCTGTGTGCGAGCGTTCGTGTGTGTAGAGATTGCCACCTCACTTGCTTGAGTTCAATGAGTTGACGAGGGCCTCAGAGAGCGGTTTGGGGGTGATGTTTTGTGTTCGAAACTGGATCTGTCTTCAGTGTCTAAATTTTCTTTGACTTACATATTTTTTGTGCAATATACAAACATCTCATTTCTTACTTTAATTTGATGAAAATAATTGTAAACAATACGATATGCTTTTTACTTATTATTAGGAAAAAGGGAACAATTGTAAGTCGAAGCTACAACCACAAAATGCATTGAAACATCAACACCCACACAGGTTTGAATGCCACATCTTGTTATTTTCTACATTTCTCTAATATATTACAAGCTTTTTGCTTGTCTTTGACGTTCTTCTATATTAAAAACAATATATATAATATAAATCTTATGTAGACGATCAACTATAATAGTCTCAAACATCTTACTTTCCTCTGATTTATTTGAAATATATACCCAGATTCTTTCTCATGAAAACACACACATCCGATTCGCTCCACCCACGTAGAGGGCCCACATTTCGTTATTTTCAACACTTCCCTAATATATTTCAAGCCTTATGCTTGTTTTTGGTTAGCTTTTATATAAAAAACAACATATATATTATAAATCTTATTTATTTCTAGAACTGTTATGGTCTTGAACGTCTTACTCTTATTTAATCGAAATATTATCTCGCTCAGTGTCTACACAGATGAAGTTCTGATGTTTGATGAGCTGTGATTCGTTACATGACCAGAGGCAAAACACTCGCAAACGCAGAAATTCGTATATTGAAAGTGTTTGCGATATGTTGGTCAGAATTTGCCTAGTCATTGCATCTTGGCAAGTGGTCTTGACATTACATGTAAACGCCTATAGTGTAAGAAAACTTTCTCAGGATGCACCAGGTAATACAAAAATATAACCCAGAATTCTCTAAAGCGTTCTGGTGAAGATGTAAAATAATATCAGCTTTTAGGTGGTCGTGGTCGAGGCAACAGGTCTAGTGACGAGGTCTCCTATATTTTGATTTTTTCTGTTAAGTTGGCTGTTGTAGTCTACAAATAAGTAAAGGAAGTCAACATGAGTAGCAGAAGAAGTACTACAACAGGCAAAATTGAAGGAGGGGCAACAGGAGACATCGTTGTTGAGCGAAAGGTGGGAGGTGATAAGTCTGATAGCTGAGTGATGACAAAGATGGAGGTCGTAAACAAAACAAATATGAAAATGACGTTTGTCCGGTTTGTGAAATTAAGGTCAGTGACTCTGACAAGGCATTAGAATGTAATTTATGTGATGCATGGCATCATATATCATGTGAAAACGTTGCTGAGATGATATACAAAATTTTTATGAAGACTGAGGAGAGTGCCATTCATTGGTACTGCTCGAAGTGCAACATAGTAGTGGGCAAGGTGATCAAGAATATGACAAAGATTTCTAAGCGACAGGATGAGATGGAAAAACGTTTGGATGATTTTGAAGATAAAACCTATGAAGGATTAGGGGTAGTAAAGGCGGACTTGGAAAAATTAAAAGAGACTGTGACCAGTATGCCTAGAGAGAGTGATGTGAAGAAAATAATAAAGCTAGAAATAGATGAAGTTAAGGACAAAGTTCATGATGAGTTCCAAATGAAAATGAGGAAAGAAATTAACGAATCAGCAGATACTCTGAGGGACCATGTGAAAGAACTGGTAAATGCATCTGTAAAGGGTAAATTAGATACAGGCGACCAAGATAAATGGCAAACTGAAGTAAAAGATAAGATCTACCATGAAGTGAAAGAGAAAGTGCAAAATGAAGTCCGAGAAGATTTAAGGAAGTCGACATACAGTGAAGTTTTGGGCGTGGCTGGGGCAGAAGGATGTAGTACCCGTCCTAAATATAGTGCTCAGTTACAGAATGAAGATGTGTTAGAAAAAGCAACAAAGGAAGTACAAGGTCGTATGGATAGGAAAAATAATATTGTTATGTACTGGATCCCTGAGCAAGTGTCTGATGATATGGATTTGTCAATAAGAGAAGAAAAGATAAGGCACGATAAGTTGATATTTATTGATTTATGCGGTGAACTGGGAATTACATGTTATGAAAGTGATATTGAGGAGATAAGAAGGATTGGCAAATATGGGGGAGAATCAGGTTCAGCGAAGCCAAGACCTATACTAGTAACACTCAGAGGATGCGTGAAAGAAAGAATTATGAGAAATTTGTACAAACTGAAGGACTCAAAAAAGAAGATTTTTGCAAAAGTTGGGATATCGCATGATATGACGAAGGAGGAAAGAAAGAAAGACATTGAACTGAAGGAAGAGGCTAAGAAGAGGAATGAAGATGAGCAGAGTTCGGGAAACTACTATGTGGTCAGGGGAAGTCCGTGGAACAGATATATTCTAAAAGTGAAGAGAAGACAATAAGTAAAGAAACAAAAAAGCAATATAGAAAGACTACTGGGCAGAAAATAGAATCCAGCACATGTATAAATCAAGACAGTAAAGGAAAAGGTTACGTAGGCCTAAGCAAAAATGGAAGAGAGAGAGAGAGAAAAAAAAAAAAGGTAGATAAAGAAAGGTTGGGTCAAAGGAGGTCTCTCTCTCTCTCTCTCTCTCTCTCTCTCTCTCTCTCTCTCTCTCTCTCTCTCTCTCTCTCTCTCTCTCTCTCTCTCTCTCTCTCTCTCTCTCTCTCTCTCTCTCTCTCTCTCTCTCTCTCTCTCTCTCTCTCTCTCTCTCCTTTTTTCTATATTATACATTAATTTATTTCTCCTCCTTTTCTTCTTCCTCCTCCTCCACATTGAGCAAGAGCATTGAAGAAGAGCAAGAGAGAGAGAGAGAGAGAGAGAGAGAGAGAGAGAGAGAGAGAGAGAGAGAGAGAGAGAGAGAGAGAGAGAGAGAGAGAGAATCAGAATCAGAATCAGAATGCTTTATTCCATTAATATATAATGGCTTTTCTCATAATAATAGTCATGTTACTAATAGTAAATATAATAATAATAATAATAATAATAATGATAATAATGATAATAATAATAATAATAATAATAATAATAATAATAATAATTATAGTAATAACAGGTTACATAGGCTACATGATGAGATATAATAATGTGGTGCGATATAGATAACTTATTCACTAAATGTCACTACATATATAGAGTCGTAATGAAGTGTAGTTACAGTGTATGTTGTTTTAGTGTTTTTGTTTTTTAACTGAAGCCATCCTCTAGGGCGTAAGTAGTTAGGGCTTTTTTAAAACTTGTGAGCGATGGAAGTTCTTTTATATTAGAAGGGAGCTTGTTCCAATCCCTCGGAGAGAGAGAGAGAGAGAGAGAGAGAGAGAGAGCGAGAGAGAGAGAGAGAGAGAGAGAGAGAGAGAGAGAGAGAGAGAGAGAGAGAGAGAGAGAGAGAAGGAAGAGGTTGGAGGGATGGAAGGAGAGAGGGAAGTCGGTAAGGGATTAAGGAATTAGCCTGTTCGCAGTGAGCATTTTGATACCAGACAGCGCCAGATTTTGTAATTTTTGTCGAAAAATAAATACTCTTTGGGGCAAGTTTTACAAGCTTACACAGATGTATTATTGCACATTAATGCGTCTGAAATTTAAGTCAATTAATCTCATGATGTCTGACGGCATATGACATCGTTTGAACCTCAATTCATAATTTCAGATTATATTCTTAAAACAGCTTATATTTGTATCAAGGCAAGCAATTTGTCATTTTCTACTGACCTCAATGGGCGTATACCGATACATACTTTCATTTGAATGTACCAAACAATAGACAAATCCAGTAATGTATAGAAAATATAATTTTGTGTCGTAGACTTAATTTTTTCCAGTACGATAACTATATCCTCCGTTACTGGCAGCAAACCACAACAAACACTAGCAGGCTACTCAGAGCAACTTCTGATGGAATTGTCAGCTGCAAATGCTGTGGCAAGGGTTTATTAGAAGTAAAATGTCCCCATAGTGATAAATATCAGGCTTACTATACTACGTCGTACGTCTGGCAGCGGTGTTTTTTTTTTTTTTTTTCACTGATGACCTTCGTAAATAGGACGTGACAGAGATTTCCAATATTTTTTAACACACTCAGATAAAATGTATGAGCCGAAATCAACATCCTTTTATTTTTACTGCTCATACTTACTGAAAAAATAATAATTACCTAATTGTAGCTTTATCTTATACTACAATTAACAAAGCCTTATCATGCACCAGTAAGTAAGATTAATAACATTAAGGTTATGTTTTTAATTTCAAATACACATGTGCAGCAAGTCATGTCGTATTTTTTCTGCACATTGGTTTCTAAATTAACTAAGTCACCCCTTTGCCCCGGAAAAGCGGAGAAAATAAAAAATTCTAGCACTGATAGGTGTCTACGACCCTAGCTGCGAACAGGCTAATTAACACCTCTCGGCCTGGGTGTTCAAGGGGGAATGGCGGCTATAGTACATTTTTTCCTTCTTCAGGGTTTACCTTGGAGGAAGTATAACAGGAGAGGCCATGACGTCACACGAGTGAAGCCACTATAAGCTCCGCCCACCTATGAAAGTCAACCCAAAACATTGCGCTGCTGACTAGAGCCCCGACACTCACCCACCTCAATACTTTGTCGTTATGCCGGCTTGTTCGGTCTATGGCTGCACCAGGAGAAGTGAGGATGGAGAAATATCATTTTACCGGTAAGGTGTAGAGATTTTCACGGCCAATCATTGCATGAAATGATAGAAAACTGGGTTAGATCATGAGCGCGCCAAAATTTGCGGGAAATCGTAATGACGAGTTGTCTTCATAATTTTACGCACAATTTATCTTATGTGAGATCTACATGCAAATAAATCAAATTTAAGTAATGCATATATCTATATGTATCAACAGAAGTGCAGTGAACATATACTATTGACTATTAAAAGTCACAAATGTGATAAATCTTGCCGTGTTTGATACAAATTTCTCTGCTACAATATTCACTTTGACAGTTATGACTTACACAAGCAAATAGTAATCAAATTACTGGACTATATAGTTCCTTGTGTCTTCATAATCAATATTAACACATTGTAATTTCTCAAAACCTTGAAAATTTCTGCAAAAAGTCTTGGATAAGGATGTCGAGTTATGGGAGGCAATCATTGGCTCTTCTGATTCCAATAAACTTTTTTGGTAAAAGTGCAGAATGAGGCCTTCTGCCCTTTCTTTTTCTCTCCTTCCCTACATACTCTACATAGTGTACTCAACCCATCTGTAAAAGTTTTAATAAGGGGGATGTAGGAAAGGTTCTTACGATCAGTACTCAGGATAGAACAAGAAATAACGGTTACAAACTAGAATAATTTAGATTTAATAAAGAAATTGGCAGAAACTGGTTTACAAATAGGGTGGTAGATGATTGGAACAGACTAAGTCAGCAGGTAATTAGTACACAGACAATAGGGAGTTTTAAGAGAAGACTAGACTTCATGGATGCGGATGAGAGGTGGATGTAGGTTATAAGGGGATTAGGATTAACAGGAACTACCTAGTGCAGGCCTCAAGGCCTTTTGTAGCTTCCTTATTTTATTATGTTCTTACGGTTTCAGGCGGGGTAAATCAATATTAACCTCGCAAAACGTCTTTGAAGCTGGATTATGTTATGTTAGGTTGGTTAAGTTAGATTAGGTTATGATTAGGTTAAGTTAGGTTTGGTTCAGATGTGTTGAGTACATTAGGTATAGTATGTAGGGAAGGAGAGAAAAAAGAAAGGGCAGAAGGCCTTATTCTGCACTTTTCCCTCTATTTTTTTTTCTTCAATTGAAACATTAGATTACCTGACTATTTTGGTTCCCTTTTTGCATGGGGCCCTAAAATCATTCCAGGGCCTCCACTAACGTCATATATATATATATATATATATATATATATATATATATATATATATATATATATATATATATATATATATATATATACATATATATATATATATATATATATATATATATATATATATATATATATATATATATACATCATATACTGTTGTGTATGTATATATATATACATACATATATATATATATATATATATATATATATATATATATATATATATATATATATATATATATATATATATATTATATAGTGTTGTGTGTATATATATATATATATATATATATATATATATATATATATATATATATATATATATAGTTATATATATCTATCTATATATATATATATATATATATATATATATATATATATATATATATATATATATAACACTATATGATGTAAGTATATATATATATATATATATATATATATATATATATATATATATATATATATATATATATATATATATATAACACTATATGATATATATATATATATATATATATATATATATATATATATATATATATATATATATATATATATATATACACTATATATATATATATATATATATATATATATATATATATATATATATATATATATAACACTATATGATATATATATATATATATATATATATATATATATATATATATATATATATATATATATATATATATATATATATACTATATACTATATGATCAGAAGGTAACATGAATAATTGACGATCTACCGACATTCGCATAGGCGAGTTTTTTCTTTTCTCAAGATTACTGTGTACTTTTTTTCTTTTTTTATATATAGTATATCATAGAAGCTCTACATGGAAGGATATATGAGTCAGTTTCAGAGATGATAAGTTTAGTAGATGCTCAGTATAGATGATAAACGAGCAAGATTTACAGATTATCCTTGCGAGGAGGCGTGAGTATATATTTACTTTTCATAGTGTAAAGAATAAAGGAAGACAATTTTGTCTGTTTTTTCACTCAATCCTGTAAGTTCATTTCATGCTGTATCCGTTCAAACAAATTAATAATTACTAATCACATGATATATTGAGGAATCAAGGCAAAAATGAAAACTTTAACGCACGACTCACCCTTAAACTTTCCCAATGTTTTGGGTTGAATTGTATACTCCGCCCACCAGATAGGCTCCGCCCACTCGGCTTCACTTCCCGCTGTAGAGCTGTAGTTTTTCCGAAGTTTAGGGGCGGATAGGAAAAGGGGGGTGAAAGAAGGAGTCTAGATGAAGAATAGTGAAGAAGAAATGATGAAGTACAGAAGAGAGATAATAGTTGGCGGGCTGACCGCCTTGCTTATTGTT
>JAXIVD010001231.1:30000-32500 GCA_036785275.1 Cancer borealis
GGGGGAATGGCCTAGTTGTAAACCCTGAAGCGATAAAAAGCGAAAGAGGTCACAAGAAGAAGAAGAAGAGGAATAAATGTACATTTTTTCCTTCTTCAGGGTTTACAACTAGGCATTTGTTTTGGTAAATATTCCGCTGACGCCAGCACCTAGAGGCGTTTACATGTAATGTCAAGACCTCTTGCCAAGATGCAATGACTAGGCAAATTCTGACCAAAATATCGCAAACACTTTCAATATACGAATATCTGCGTTTGCCAATGTTTTGCATCCTCTCGTGTAACGAATCACAGCTCACCAACTTCAGAACTTCATCTGTGTAGACACTGAGCGAGATAATATTTCGATTAAATAAGACCAAAGTAAGATGTTCAAGACCATAACAGTTGTAGAAATAAATAAGATTTATAATATATATGTTGTTTTTTATAGAAAAGCTAACCAAAAACAACCATAAAGCTTGAAATATATTAGGGAAGTGTTGAAAATTGCGAACGTTGGGCTCTCTACGTGGGTGGGGCGAAGCGGATGTGTGTGTTTTCATGAGAAAGAATCTGGGTATATATTTCAAATAAATCAGAAGAAAGTAAGATGTTTGAGACCATTATAGTTGATCGTCTACATAAGATTTATATTATATATATATTGTTTTTAATATAGAAGAACGCCAAAGACAAGCAAAAAGCTTGTAATATATTAGAGAAATGTAGAAAATAACAAGATGTGACATTCAAACATGTGTGGGTGTTGATGTTTCAATGCATTTTGTGGTTGTAGCTTCGACTTACAATTGTTCCCTTTTTCCTAATAATAAGTAAAAAGCATATCATATTGTTTACAATTATTTTCATCAAATTAAAGTAAGAAATAAGATTTTTGCATATTGCACAAAAATATGTAAGTCAAAGAAAATTTAGACACTGAAGACAGATCCAGTTTCGAACACAAAAATTTCACTTGGAGCGAGCGCAGATACGAAGGCCGGGCCCCGCGTCATGTGAAGACATCCAGTGCTCACACAGACACACACACTCTCATACACACACACACACACACACACACACACACTCTCATACACACACACTCTCATACACACACACTCTCATACACACACACACACACACACACTCATACACACACTCTCATACACACACACACACACACACACACACACACACACACACACACACACACACACACACACACTCACTCATACACCCACGCCCACACTCATATACACACACACACACACACACACACACACACACACACACACACACACACACACACACACACACACACACACACACACACACACACACACACACACATCTTGCTGCTACTGGTAAGGTGATCTGTATACGACGATATTTGGACATGTGGGCTTAGGACGAGTGTGGAGGGTGCTGTAGTTTCAATACAGAATCAGCAGGATATACATTACGAATAAATAAGATGAAAATAAGATGTTTGAGATCATGACAGTTGTTGAAATACATAATATTTACATTATTAATGTTGTTTTTAATATAACAGAAATCCACAAACAAGCATAATGATTGTAATATATAAGGGAATTTGTATCACGTAGCGAGATGTTGGCCTCTACCTTAGGATGGAAGCGGTGCGAAATATACGGAGAAACCATGATATCTATTTCGAATAAATCTGAAAAAATTAAGATGTTTGAGATCATTTCAGTGCTTATAATTTAAAATATGTATATAATATATGTCGTTTTTAATATAAAAGAAAACTAAAAACAAGCATTAAGATTGAAATTTATTAGGAAAATTGTGGCAACACCAACCAAGACATTTCTCCTTAAAATCGTGTTCGTGAAAACAAACGAAGTTTGGCGACACATGTAAACGCTTATTCATTGTACATTTTTTCCTTCTTCAGGGTTTACAACTAGGCATTTGTTTTGGTAAATATTCCGCTGACGCCAGCATCTATTCATTCTAATTGCTTTAACCAGTAATGGGTGTCCCATTGGTTCACTGACTCCATTATTGTAGTAATTGTCATGTTTTAAATTTTCTTAAGGTACAGTCCCCTGCGAACTATACCGGGCTCTCTCTAACCTTCACAGTGATCGCAAGGATAGTACACCAGACTCTTTCTAACCAAAATACCGAATCAAGCGACATATATCAACCTCCTTTTTCTTGAGAACTGTCATTGGCTGACCTCCAGTGACCCATCCTTCATCTTAATCCTCAAATAATAATCCTCTCTCTCTCTCTCTCTCTCTCTCTCTCTCTCTCTCTCTCTCTCTCTCTCTCTCTCTCTCTCTCTCTCTCTCTCTCTCTCTCTCTCTCTCTCTCTCTCTCTCTCTCTCTCTCTCTCTCTCTCTCTCTCTTTTTCTCTTTTTTTCTCTCGATTCAGATTCAGATTCAATACTTTTATTCAAAAAAATACATTGTTAAAAAAAAACTTATCGGCGTCAAGCCAGTGTTAGCGCCTTATGGTGAACAAAATGTAATTATGTGGTGTA
>JAXIVD010001231.1:37500-55000 GCA_036785275.1 Cancer borealis
CCCTCTTTGCTAGAGGCCAAAGCACTTGGAAATACAGTTTTCTTTGTTAACTTGAAGGGGTAACTTAACTATTTTACTATATAATTTCTATGAATAGGCTTCATTCTCGTAAGTATTATTATTATTATCATTACTATAATTATTAACAATCGGTAATTTTTGCATTTTGTTAGAAAATTGCAAAAATATGGAAAAACTAGAAAAAAAAAATTAACGGCTCTCAAAAAAATCCCAAACGGCTCTCGAGAAAGATCCGGCTCTTCTCGTTCATCTGGAAGAGCCGGCTCTATGAACCGACTCGTTCACAAAGCGCCCATCACTAATAGACATACAGAGTAGGGTGCGTGTGGTGTACCGACGGTGAGTTGCCTGCTAGTCGTGGCCCGGGCGGGAGGTATAGTGATTCAGCAGGGAAGAGCTGCTCCTAAATGTAACCTAAAATAAACCGTATTTGTTTCTGTAATTCAGCGGCATAACTGTTTAAGGTGATCTTAACAAGTTTCTGAAGTTGAATTTGCAGTGCATACTAAAAGTAACGGATTCACGCAAATAGAAGAGGCCTTAAACACTGAAGCTGGCTCTCAGTTTTCAGTTTTCACCGAGAGTGGACGTGCAATTGCAGCATGGCTTCTGATCCTCTCGTGCACAGCGTAGACGGGAACCCCGCACACCATTGGAACGAAAGGGAAGAAAGAGTGATCTCAAAAAGGTTTCACTCGGACGTAAAAGATTCTAAGGTAAGAAAAGTGTGTGTATTAGATAGTCAGGATAGAACACGTGGAAATGGATACAAGCTAGAAAAACTTAGATTCAGGACAGACATAGGTAGATATTGGTTCACTAACAGAGTCGTGAACGATTGGAATAGGCTGGCTAGATACGTATTAAGTGATGAGTCAATAGGTAGCTTTAAAAGACGGTTGGATCAGAGTATGGATAGGGATGACAGGTGGGATGGCTAAATATTGGATTATTCCAAGGGTGGGGGACAAGAAACTGCCACGTGAAGGTCATTAACTGGCCTCTTGCAGTCTCCTCACTTCTTATGTTTTATAAGAAAATTCGTACGTCTTTCCAGTGTTTCCACAGTAAGCTAAAATAAATGCCGTTGATTGTTACAGACACACCAGAAAAGAAATAAAATTAATAAACGAACAACCGTAAGCTCTTCAAAGTAGGAAAATGTTGTCAGGAGTGGGTTGCGAGCGTGAACTATATAGGGAAGAGCGGGGAAAGTTGAGCTATTTATTGCATTGCGCAAGTTATCTCTAAAACACAAGCGTAATGAATACAAATTAATGTCATCTGAAAATTCTATCTTTCAAGCATATTTGAGGCCACTTTCAGCTTTATTTCTCCTTTCCTAATGTCATGCGACATTAGTTGGACCTTTGTATCGGTAGCTCATGTGAGGGCAAAACAAAAAAAAAAGCACAGAAAAAAAAAGTGCATACTCGAAATGCACACCCTAGTTTCTATACCTAGCATACCACATTTTCTCCAGAAAATTAAACCGCTTCAATCATCCTTGTAGTACTCGTCTCTCCACGCAGTCCCAGCAACAACACCATCCATTACACTCAGGGAAGCATTAGCTTCTCTGCATTTCATTGTGTCTTGTCCATCGAAGACGAGCCAAACTTGCCAAAAAACGTGCATGGATGCGTTCAACACTTTCTTCACGTACATTTAATTTCATGTACATTTCATATTGCTGCTGGGGTTCCAGAGTTTTACCACATGGAGACGACGAAGTCCGTCTGGCTGATGCATTTGCATAGACGGAACGAGGCGTGACGTCACACACGCCTCGCAGCCTGTTCACCCCTGACCATCATCTCTGTCACACACACACACACACACACACACACACACACACACACACACACACACACACACACACCAAGATACATGAACATATCTTGGGAAATACTTCAGATTTAAACATTTTGAAGGCATCACTGAACTCCTTATTAAATGTCCCATTATCTTAAGTATATTACATAACTCCTTTACAGAGAAAATTTGCGAGAAAATATGGTGTGAACATTAATATGTATCTACTTTTAGTGAGCGATCTCCCGAAAACTTTAATTTTTGTTCATTTGTGTATGGTGTTAATTCATTTAACAGTTGTTGTTTTTTTCGTTGGGAAGCTAATACAATTCCACATCTTTTGGTATGTTTTACCTTAATAGTTGACTCACAAAATTTTTTTTTATGACGAGTTGAAGTTTTTCAAGGCCCATAATATAATCAATTTAGTTTATTTTACTTTATTTTATTTGATATTGTTATGGAAAAACTGTGAACTTTCACATACCACACACCCCATCATCTTGTTCAAAGAGAACAGTAACTGCTTGGTCACCGGTGAAACTTTGCGCCTTGCGAAGTTTCACTGACAGTGTGTGTGTGTATGTGTGTGTGTGTGTGTGTGTGACAACAACAAAAAACATCTCGTTATTTTCAACAACTCTCTAGTATATTTCAATCATTATGTTTGTTTTTGGTTTTCTTTTATATCAAAAGTAACATCTGTTATAAATCTTATGTATTTTAACAACTGTTACGGTCTCAAACATTTTACTTTCCTTAGGATACTGGCACATTTTTTCCCCCCACATTACAATTACAATTTCCTTAGGATCAAATCATATTTCTTTATAAGTATGGGGGAATAAGTAGGGGAGACTCATTCATTTTACCGTATCATTTCAATAACTAGGCCTCATACTCGTAATTATTATTATTATTATCATTGTTATTATTATCAACAATTGGTAATCATTGCATTTTGTTAGAAAATCGCAAAAATATGGAAAAAATTGGAAACTTAAGCCAAGATCCGGCTCTTGTCGTTTATCTGGAAGAGCTGATTCTCGACGACTGTGAAATCGGCATGATCGTTCACGAACGACACATCACTATAGTTGGTGGTTGGTTGTCTATGAGGAAAATGCATGACATAAGTAATGAAGACAAACTTAAAAACATATTAGCTTTTGATACTCATCTAACTCTACATGAAATAGAAATCAGAAAAAGTTTATGAAAGTATTCTGGACTGAAAGAAGAAAAATACAACAAATAAACTAAAACAGTGAAAATGAAAGTAAAAGGTTAAAACAACAACAGAAGATATATACAGAACTGAAGAAAAAAAAAACAGTGGGAGCTGAAGACAAGGCAAATTTCACGAACACTACTGGACTGGGTTCCCATCTAATATTAAGAAACTTTTTAGGTCTTCCTTCTACTTTTGCTCGTTTTCCTTTTCTCCTTCTACTTTTGCTCGTTTTCCTTTTCATCGCAAATTCCCTTGAACATTTGAGTTCATGTGATGGCATCATGGCGAACGTGAGTCACGATACTGGTGAAACGGAGTCAACGGACTCACGCCCTCAATGTAAATATGGGGAAAAGTGTTATCAGAAGAACCTTCAGCATCACAAGAGGTTTAAACATCCCTCTAAGAAGAAGAGGGAAAGACCTGTTCAGGTAAAGTTGGGTTGCTTTTCTTCTCTTTCCCCTTACTTTTCTCTTTACCGCTATCACAACTCATGAATAGGGTCCATATAGTGCATCTAGTGTACACATAACTGAAGTTAATGTTTCCTTAATTGCAGTTTCTTATTCTTAGTGTTTTTCTTTCATTTGATAGTTCTCTTTGGTAAAATTTTACATCACCAGAATGCACCTGCATATAAATAACACACTTCGTATGAATTTTGATCCATTTCTAATGATCTTGACATTCATTTTCGTCGCCAATGTATATATAGTAAGATATCCTTATCACCCTCAACAAGCTTGGGGACTTGTGGGAATGTGGGGCTCTTGGGAGGGGTGAGGAGAAGACGAAATACAGTGATTTACGTTATAATCAAGGTGACAAAATCACTAACATAACCTTACAATGAACTATTGACGAACGTATTGTTTACCTTAGTGATCGTAAAGAGGCTAGGGAGCATAACTCATAAGGGTGCCTCCTCTCAGTGTATCTCTCATAGTTGTCATAACCATTTTTGAACGAGTTGATGCAAGTACACACAACAATTTCAGGTAAACTGTTCCAAACGTTAACAATCCTCTCTTATGGGTCCTGAAACGAGTCTTAAACTTACAACTGTGTCGTCGCATAGCAATGTTTCCATGATTGGGTGCAAGCTGGAAGAATTGGGTATAGTCAACTTTTCATAACCATGTAGAATCTTGTAGGTCTCCAGCAAGTTCCCCCTGACTCTTCTTGCTTCCAGTGTAGTAAGACCCAGAGTTTGTAGTCTTTGTTCATATGGGAAGTCTCTCAAATCCGGAACGAGTTTAGTGGCTCTTTAGATTTTTTTCCAATGTGTCAATGTCCTTCCTGAGATACGGCGACCAAGCCCGAATAGAGTACTCCATGTGGGGACGAACCAGTGTCTTACATGGTGCCAGAAACATATCCGTACAATGCACTGACTGTCACAAAACCTGGCGTGTGGCTACGAAAAAATGGCGTCTGCACCTCGCCTAACCCCCGATTTTTGGTCATCGAAAACATTCAATATCTTCTAAATTAACATAACATAACAAAACCTAAATCAACCAAACTTGTATCGTTCAAGCCAAACTAAACTTTACTTTATTCCCGAAGAGAGGTCTCATAGAAAACATTGAATATCTCACAAACTAACAATTTGCGATGGAAATGTAATCAAGAAAACCTCAAAATGCATCTGATAATGTAAAAATACAACTCTGAATTCTCTAGAGCATTCTGGTGAAGATGTAAGATAATACCTTCTCTTTAGTTCATTTAAGTGTTGGGAGGCGTAATTTTGGTAAATTTTACATCTTCACTATAATACACTTGAATCTAAATAACACACTTCATATAGATTTTGATCTATTTTGAATGATTTTGACATTCATTTCCGTCGCAAAGGCATATAGGTAAAGATTTCCATAGCCACTCGATATCTCATTATCTTTATAATGCACTGCAAATTCAATCTCAGAAACTTGTTCAGATCATCTTGAATAGGTATGCCGCAGAATTACAGAAAATATAAGATTTTTTTTAGGTTATGTTAGGTTTGGTTGGGTTAGTTTTGATTAGGTTTATTTAACTGCAGCTCTGGGAAGGTTGTGCTAACAAAGCAAATTTTTTTTGTGCTACGAAAAAAATGGCGTCCGCACCTCATACAGCCCCCTACTTTTAGTCATGGAAAACATTTGATAGCTTCTAAATTAACATAACATAACAACCTAACGTAACCTTAAAAAAAATTGTTTTTCTTTCTGTAATTCAGCGGCATAACTGTTTAAGGTGATCTGAACAAGTTTCTGAGATTGAAGTTGCAGTGCATTACATAGGTAATGAGATATCAAGGGGTTAAGGAAACAAATCTTTACTGGCATATATTCTTAAATATCCTCATGATCCCCAACAAGCTTGGGGACTTGTGGGAATACGGTGTTCTTGGGTGGGGAAAACAAAATAGAGTAATTTACGATAAAAAACAAGATGCCAGGATCACTAACAAAGCCTAACAATTCTTTATTCACGAGTGCACTATGCACTGATGGTCACAAATAAATGCGCCCACACACATTTCTTCCTGGGATAGAAATTAGGACAGAAAACCTGCCCCAACCTCGGATATGTGTTCATACAAAACATTGAATATCTCAGAAATTATGAATTTGCAACATAGATGTAATTAGCAAAACCTCAGAATTTATCGGGTTATAAAAATATGACTTTTCTCTAGAGCAGTGGTTCCCAAACTTTTTTCTGTCATTTCCCCCTGCACCCAGTTCAGCCATCCAGATTTCCCCCTTCATGTGTAATTATACAGAAAACAAGCTTGAGACACTGAATCATTATAGGCCGGCTATGTGTACCGTATATACCAGACTATAAGGCGACTGGTTATATAAGACGACCCCCAATTTTCGAGGAAAAAAATTTGGTTTTGAGCTATTATCGCTATATTAGACGACCCCCTTTTTCATGGTAAGGTTCACTATTCACCCGTCCTTAATTTATTACTCCAACAATTACTTCCAACACTAGTTGCTCAAGATGTAAGTAGTTAAAGGAATTAAAAAACTACATAGTGTACGTATATTACTTTTACTAAACAATAGTCTGAATTTTTCAAAACGTAAATAAACATGATCATAAACATCAGCACCGCCATGTTCTAATACCTTGTTTCAACAATTGCCACAAACTTTTGAAACATAGATATTTAATTTAAAACCTTCAAAATCATCTTCATCTGATACAATAAGCATTTCAAATATATCTTTTAGATACATGTTCAAGGGCATCATCATACGGGTCAGATTTTGCATCATCTGGGTTGTCGTCTGCAGCTTCATCACTAGTGTCGCCTGTCATCCCAGTGTTGTGGCCCACACGTAATGTTATCAGTAAAGATTTGACACCCATAGAGTTAGGGTGGGCCCGCACGCCTGTGCATGTGTGTGTAGGTATATATATATATATATATATATATATATATATATATATATATATATATATATATATATATATATATATATATACACTGGTACCTTGACTTACGAGTGCCCCAACATACGAGTTTTTTGAGATACGAGCCGTCACTCGGTCAATTTTTTGCTTTGAATTGCGAGCCAAAATTTGAGGTATGAGTCAGCGTCAGGGCTGCGTTCACTAGACAATACTGCACGCTACAGTAGCAAACCTACAGGAGCTTAGTGCCAACATATAAAAAATTATAGTTTGGTACCGTGAAATGCTTATTTATTATAATTAAACGAAATATTACAAACCTCTAATCTTGTCACCGAGCAATACGGAGCGTGCAGTATTGTCTTAGTGAACGCAGCCATACGCCCGCCCAGCTTTCCCGTGCAAAATTCGTTCTCTGCTTGTGTTTACCTCGCCGCGTAAGGATCTCTGTTGTGCTCGCGTTCTGTGCTTTTGTGCATTTATTTTATCAAATTTCTTGTTTGTAACCATGGGTCCTAAGAAAGTGAGAGGAAAGGACAGCTGTGCAAAGAAGAAAAGGATGATGTCCATCGAAAAAAAGCGTGAAATCATAGAAAAATACGAGCAAGGTGTGCGAGTAATCGACTTGGCGAGGCAATACGAGCGCAGTACTTCTTTGATATGTACCATATTGAAGCAGAAGGAGTCGATAAAGGCTATAACACCAGCCAAGGGCATTAAAATAATTTCTAAGCTCCGGACCTCTGTCCATGAAAAGATGGAGAATCTACTATTGATGTGGGTGAGGGAGAAGGAGCTTGCGGGAGATACCGTGACGGAGGGTATCACCTGCGAGAAGGCACGAGCCATTTATGCTGATTTACTGCAGCAGATCCCAGGCACTTCAGTGGACGAGGCATCGGAAGACTCGTTTAAAGCCAGTCGGGGCTGGTTTGACAATTTTAGAAAGAGGACTGGCGTTCACTCCGTCGTCAGGCATGGGAAGGCAGCAAGTTCGGATGTGAAGGCAGCTGAGGATTATGTCAAAACTTTTGCCGAACTAATAAAAGCTGAAGGATACATCCCTCAGCGAGTCTTCAACTGTGACGAGACGGCTATTTTGGAAGATGCCGAGGAGGACTTATATAACAGCAGGGGAGAAGAAGATGCCAGGCCACAAACCCATGAAGGATAGGTTCACTCTCGCACTGTGCGCCAATGCGAGTGGCGACTGCAAGATCAAGCCGCTGCTCGTGCATCATTCGGAAAACCCCAGAGTCTTTAAGTCACATAAGATTCTAAAAGAAAAACTGCAGGTTATGTGGAGGGCAAACCCGAAGGATAGAGTTTATGATGAACGAAAGTGACCAAAAAAGCACGAAACAAACTCCTTCAATCTCCTCTGCCTATCTCCTCCTCCCACCACTTCCTTCAGCATTTGCCGTTAGCTCAAGTCTTCTCACCTCCAACATAATTACGCTTTATAAAACCAGTTTATTTCTTTACATTCTCTTTTATTATGTTTTTATACAATATTTGTTATTTATAAATACATTTTTCTTATTTAAAAACACGTAGCAAAAAATTGGGTGGTATTTTGGGGGCTGGAACGGATTAATGGCATTTCAATTAATTTCAATGGGGAAAATTGATTTGATATACGAGCAAATTGAGTTACGAGCTCGGTCACGGAACGAATTAAACTCGTAAGTCAAGGTACCACTGTGTATATATATATATATATATATATATATATATATATATATATATATATATATATATATATATGTATATTATGCATACACGTGTGTGCATGCGGAATGAATTCCAAGGTACAGTGGCGCTGAATATTCATCACGGAGTTATAGGTTTGTGTTTTATTCTCGGTGTATAAGACGACCCTTAGACTTAGAAGCCTTAAACTTGGCAAAAAATCTTGTCTTATAGTCCGGTATATATGGTATGTCAGATGCTCCCGGCTAACTGACTACTCATAATGCTGTGTACCACCACCCCACCCTCCCCTCAGAGCTCATGTTTGAACGTGAACCGAACCTGCTAGATATGGCGCCGCCCATCTACAACAGCCATTCTATCTCTCTCTCTCTCTCTCTCTCTCTCTCTCTCTCTCTCTCTCTCTCTCTCTCTCTGACATGAAAAAATCCATCTGAGATTTTTTTTTATTGCTAGTAGGCAGTGTAATTATTTCCCCCTGGTAGCTTCAAATTCAGTTTGGGAATCATTGCTCTAGAGCATTATGGTGAAGATGTAAATTAATACCTTAATTTTTTGGCACAACTTACAGCTACGGCAGCCGTACAAATAGGGGATGACAACGGGTTATAACTGCCGTATCTGCAAGTACTTCGTGGCACAGCTTACAGGTATGGCAGCCATACCTCGTAGTGCTCGGTTATAGATACTGCACGTGCCTAACTTTTGGGTAATGAAATATAAAAAGCTTATATAACCGAATCTCACTGAACCAAACAGTTCCTAACTTAACCTCTTCACTATGAGGCACAGAAAACGGCTACAGTGGCGCATGCGAGAGTCTTCGCGCATCTCCTTGCCTTAGTGTCGCAGTTGTCAATAGCGAATTTTTCATTCTTGTAGAATGCACTTCCTCAGTTTTTACTGTTATCCTTTTCTGGTCTTATGTGTGTGTATGTATATATATATATATATATATATATATATATATATATATATATATATATATATATATATATATATATGATATATATATATATATATATATATATATATATATATATATATATATATATATATATATGATATATATATATATATATATATATATATATATATATATATATATATATATATATATATATATATATATATATATATGATATATTTATATATTTATATATATATATATATATATATATATATATATATATATGATATATATATATATATATATATATATATATATATATGATATATATATATATATATGATATATATATATATATATATATATATATATATATATATAAATAAATATATATAATATATATATATATATATATATATATATATATATATATATATATATATATATATATATATATATATATATAAATATATATATACATATATATATACATATATATATATATATATATATATATATATATATATATATATATATATATATATACGTATACGTATATAACATATATATATATATATATATATATATATATATATATATATATATATATATATATATATACGCATATATATATATATATATATATATATATATATATATATATATATATATATATATATATATATATATATATATATATATATATTTATATATATATACGCATATAATATATATATATATATATATATATATATATATATATATATATATATATATGATATATATGAATATATATGAATATATATGAATATATATATATATATATATATATATATATATATATATATATATATATATATATACGCATATAATATATATATATATATATATATATATATATATATATATATATATATATATATATATATATATATATATGCATATAATATATATATATATATATATATATATATATATATATATATATATATATATATATATATATGCATATAATATATATATATATATATATATATATATATATATATATATATATATATATATGATATATATGAATATATATATATATATATATATATATATATATATATATATATATACATATATATATATATATATATATATATATATATATATATATATATATATATATATATATATATATATATATATAAGACACAGACACACACACACACACACACACACACACACACACAGACAGATTGTGCGGTGAATAACACACACTAAGTCCTTTCTTGGATGGAGGTTAGCGTAAGGTTACCTTTTTTTTTTTTTTTTCTTAGGGATGAACTTTATTTGCAATACCACAGCCAAAAACAAAGAAATAAATGTAAAATAAAATAAAAAGCAGCAATGGAACTCTCTCTTTTTCGATAACAAAATAGGTTATGTATGTACCGTAGCCTGTTTGGAATTTGGAAAAGAAAAATACTAAAGGAAAAATAATGTAAATTGTCGGCTGCTGTGTCGCAGATTCCTCATATATATAAAATAACCCAAAAGACGAAAAAACAGAGGGATGAACCTCGTCATTTTCGTTACCTCACTATAAATATCCAAAACCGGAAATTCAATGCTTCACTAAAAGAAAGAAAAAATAAACTAAATGATTTCCATGCTCGACCTCTAATTTCTAGCTCAGGAACGTCAAGTTCACCATCACTTATTGAGTCACAGTCATCAGCACTACTGTCATCAGAAAGATTATTTATGAACAATAAGGAGGGAAAAAAAAGCAGAACAGGTGACTTAATACCATGAATGACAAAAACAGAGGGAGGCGAGGGAGTGAAGCAGTGGGTCGGCGGCAAGGGGAGTTACCATATGGGGGGCATTGAATTATTTATTATTTCATGATTGGTTGAGAGCGGAGGTGGGTGGAGCTGTAGACCTAAGTGTATGGCATGCGAGAGACAAACGCTCTTCCTAGAACACCAAGCGAGACACAAATCCACCACAGGAAGAGATATATGAGAATGACGCGCGAGGTGCGTCATCGCATGACTGTACAGGCGAGCCATGACGCGCGAGATGCGTCATCGTAGTGAAGAGGTTAACCTAATCTAACCATAACCTAACATAAGCTGTATCCTCATAGTGCTAGGTTATAGATACGGCATATGCCTAACTTTTGGGTAAAAAGATTATACACTCATACCTCGGTTTAACGGACCTCGTTTTAACAGATTTCGGAAGCAACGGACAATTTGAAAGTTCCGCGGTACGGATGGAGATGTGGCAACACCGGACAGCCAGCAGTGCAACAACACGTGTAGCTCATTGTTCCATGGTTTTTGACCTTGTGCTCAAATTATCATAATTTTCTACAACCATGTCATCTGGAGGAAAAGTAGGAAAGAGGAAAAGGGTGAATTTAACTTTAGCACAAAAGTTTGAGCTGATCAAAATGTTGGAAAGTGGTAAGTCCGATTTTCAATTAAAATTGTTGATTTACTATATTATAGTGTATATTTACAGTGTACAGGTATTTTACACTGTTAGATGGATAGTGTGCTTGATTAAAAGTACAGTACTGTATTTATTACTCTGTCTTTCGTAATGTAATTGTTAATATTAGCCGTAACCTGAGCATTCATACCGTAGATTCCGATTATCGGTACTAACGGACAATCGGCATTATCGGACTGATGCTCCCCCTTTTAGTCTGTTAAACCGAGGGATGAGTGTATAACCTAACCAAACCGTACCTAACCAAATCTAACATAACATAATCAACCTAACATAATTTGGAAAATGCTTTACCAGGTAAATAATAAGGCACAGGCTGTAGGAATAGCGGATGACAATGCGGTATGACTGCCGTATCTCTAAGCACTTTGTAATAACTTTCTAAGTGTTTTTGAAACTTTGTACGATGAAAATGTCAAATTTAATGCTAAGACGGTGGGTGACGCTGGTGCCATTTTCCAGAAATAGAACTCATATGCTCGCGCATGCCATACAAATAGGGGATGATAACGGGATACGGCTGTTGTATCTGTAAGCACTTCGTAATTTTTTTGTGCAAATGAAACTATAATATGACCATGCCAATCTTGACTTCCAATAGTGGAAAGTATGCCTGTCCAAGCCCCACCATGTTGTTGCTTGGTTCACTTTCCAATGGCAATATTTATTTTAATTAACCAAACCTAACCTAGATAAATATTTCCTAACCTAACCTGATGTACCTGAATGTTGAAGTAGTGGTCCTCATCAAAAGGGTATTATTCCATTGTTTCACCCACTACAAAGGACACCAATATGTTATACAAAGTGTTTTTTGCACATACTGTATAAGAAACTGTTGTATTGCTTTTCTGTCGGAAACCAGTTGTTCCGGAGATATTAATATTGTTCAGTAACTGACTGAGGGAGTCGAGGCGAGGCAGAGTCTATTGGTTCCATTAAAATATAACTTTGGTATGTAATCTATCAGTTTACAATTGTGTTTTCACAAATGTAACCCAATCATTAATTGAGGGAATAATGTGCAGTGCTCTGCTCGTGGCCTATACGTTGTGAGTTTGATTCTGTCTCACGGCAGCTTCTTGGTGAGGACGATAGTGCTCTCTCATTAACCCTAGCAGAGCTTTATGGTCTATAGCTACCTAGCTTGTAGGGATTATTTAATCTCCTTTAATCACCACAAACTTCTAGTCATGTTAATTTTGTTACTATATGCAATGCAGACTGAAGGTAAATTTGATCCCTCTAAACACTAGCCTCATTATTTAGCATTGTAATTAATAAGAAGATAAATGAATACGTAAATAAATAAGAAAATATTTCATTTTTTTTTTTCCTAGTTGCACTGCAGCCTTTCTATGTTAAGCTTTTAAGTTTTACCTCACGTTACGAATTTAATTTGTTCCATAACGTTTGATTATGGCAGCATTTCTTAACCTGGGGTGCTGAAATCGATGTTAGGGGATGCTGGGAAATGCTAAATACATGACGGTAAAATATCAGTATTCCTAGCATGGGGTGACCAGTACTGAAGAGATACTTTTTTGACAAATGTATTGTGTATATATATATATATATATATATATATATATATATATATATATATATATATATATATATATATTCATAAACTTTAACCTGATTTTCAACTGTATTAACACATTTTAGCATGGTGATAAAAAGTACTGAATTTATACAAAACCTCTACACTTTCGTAGAAAGTCTGCGTCACAAAGATTTGTGGTACACGTTTAGTACTTATGCGCTGATGTCTGACATGAGATGGTAAGACAGCGCTGCTTCCGACAGTAGATGCATAGTAGCAGTGCTGCAGTACAGTACTGTATCTTCGAGTTACGCGTTAATTTCATGTTCCAGTAATACTGGTAAGACCATTGGAAGGTATATTCTTCCTCATTCACTCTTATATTAGCCAAAGTTAGGGGGTGCTGGACTGCCTACACCTCAGTAAAGGGGTGCTGATGTTGGAAAAGGTTAAGAAACACTGGATTAGGGTGACAAGGATTATATGTTTATTTGGAAGGAGATTACTGGACACTGTTTTGGTAATTTCATTAATTTATTTTTTCATTGGTTTTGTTTTGAAGGTATTAGATAGTATTTTCTCATGTGGAAAATATAAATGAAATAAGATATATTGATATAAGAAATGCCATAATAGAATATTTGCTGAAACTAACAATGAGTACTACAATTCAAAATAGGAGGAGACGGATAAAGGATCAAAGAGAAACAAAATAGAGGATGCAGACCAACTGGATGAACTTGAGAGTGAACCGAGTTCTCCCCCAGAACCTGTTTTCATCCATGAGGACATTCTTCGAGGTTGGTATGTGCATGTACAAAATTGGAAATAATGGTGATATATATGTATTATCAATGGCATAAAACAACAATCTTCTTAATTGGACTTATTTCATTGGATTTGTGGACTGGAATTGCATAGTTTTATACTCGTAATATAAATTATCAAATGAATTTCGGGACAATTAAAAGATTAAGTAACTTTATTTTTATTTTTTTTGCAAGCTCTCTTCCCACTCTTGTCATGCTTTGTAACGTGTTCAGATCCCCCATAGAAAATGATGTAATATCTGTTTGTGCCCCACTCTGATTAATAGGTTTCCATTTATACAAATATACGTAAGTCTAGCCTAATACCTGCAAATTTATGTCTTAAATTAAGTATTTTTTATAATTTTGTGATGATATTAAAAAATCCTAGATAAATTGTTTATATATGTTAACTATCTCTCTTTTGTTATTCTTGAAGTAAATCTCTTAACAAATATAGGAAAAAATTTGAGAATGTTATGTAGCCTAACACATAGCAGCACCCTGACTCCCTTGTTATGCTGTTACGCTTGTAACACTTCACCCTTACCACTCCCACCTTGAGGTGTTACATAATGTTTGAACGACCCCTTCAATCTTACTGTCTATTTGTTGCGATACCTTTTCCCTGAAACTATATCATAAGGTTAGCAACAGAATGGAATAACTACGTACAATTGTTCCGTAGAGGATTTGTCATTGACTTTTGTATAATGTACTTAAGCCCATGCTACTTATATAATTTTACTGAAATGAGAATTTTTGTATACTATGTTATTATATGTGGTTACCTTTCAGAATATTGTGAGCCTTACGAGAGGATTCAAGTCCCCTTTAACTCTTCCTCAGCTGTGGAATCTGAAGGTACAAGGGAAAGCATGTGGTTGAAAAAGAGAAGTTATTTCATATATAGATTATTTGAAAAGATTTTTGGAAATAATAACATGTTCAGTTTCTGAAATATTATGTTGTTTGTGTAGCTGTTTAATGGTTTCCAACATACTAATATAGTTTCCTTTCTCTGAATGATATATATTTTTTCATTGCCACACTGTTAGTTCTTTTTTTTCCATATAAGATTTTACTTTGGGTCTTAAAACAAAGATTCTTAGAAAAATAGTTTAGTAGAAATTTGTTTAATCATGATATCTTTTGATGTCATTCCAGATGAAAAGGAAGACAATGAAAATACAGAAGACCCAGTTATCAAAGCCCACGACTACATTGTTCAGGATTCACCTGAAATACCGAGGTTTAGCATTGAGCAAAAATTCTTACTGGAGATGCCACCTGACTTTTTTGACTTCTGGGAATGTTGTTCAAATATTAACAAGGAGAAGCCAGAAGGTACAATATAGTTATTGTCATATTTGCTTTCTTCTTCAGGATACTGTATTTACTGTCTCTTAGCCATTGTCTTCTTGGGAGTAAATGCAATTGTATTGCTGCCATTCACAATATTTGTTTAATTCTATATTACCATGTTCCTGATATTTAGTGGATTTGAACTTCTTTCTATTTCCTGCATGTTAATTAAAATCTAAGAAAGGTAATATATATGTGTGTATATATATATATATATATATATATATATATATATATATATATATATATATATATATATATATATATATATATATATATATATATAATACATAAATATTAGGTGCAAATAGAAAATGTGTGTTGAGAAGTGTGCCTTGAAGCGAGATGGGTAGCTATTGCTTATTTCTTGAATTACAGTTACATTCTGCATTATTTTACCAAACTTTTTTATGCTACATTTTGTATCGGTTTTTTGGCTGCAATTTTGAAGTTTTTGATATAATAGTGTGTCCTGCATAAATGTGTTGGTTTGTATGCAAGAAAAATATGACACAAATTTAGTTCAGTGGTAAAGAAAAATAAGTATAGGCAGAGCAATTTGAAGAATCAACTGAAGTACTTGATGAATGCATTTTTTAGATTGTATGGGAAAATTATTTGCATAGAATTTCAATCACAAATTTATTTTTCAGAGGCATTACTAAAGGCTGGTTTAACCTTGGTGGGCCCATATGATGTTATGACGGGAAAACTGAAGAAGATAAAAGAGAGGAAAGTGTCTCACTATATTTGTCATTGGCGGTATTACTACGATCCTCCAGAATTCATGGTTTGCACCTTCATTCTTTTCTTGCCTTAGGATTGCAATTTGCTTCATGTGAAAATATTAATAGAAGTAGTGATAACTGGACAGCAAATGTTCTGCTTATGTAAATATGTTTTTTCCATCTATGCTACTGAACAATGTTTGCCGTTATTTGGTCGTGTACATGCACAAAATAGTGAAATGCAGCATCATGGAATGGTTGGGTGAGATGTCAAGAATGGGTGTCCTCTGGTATGTGTCCAGGTATTTTTTTTTCCTTGAGAGAAGAGAGAGAGAGAGAGAGAGAGTATATATATGGAGTGTTCCAGGATGGACTGGAACAAGTGGAGAGATATCTGACGAGGTCATCCTTTGATTATACTGAACCAAACCAGACTATTTACACATTTCTGCTTTCAACTTTCCACAGACTGTGATAGCTGGAGATGTGGACGAATTCCACATCGGATATTACCGTGATGACCCATTCTATATGCCTGTATTTGTAGCATCAATGTCCTCACTTGACCAAGGCCGTATTAAACCCATGGGAGAAAACATATTTGCAGGAGTTTGGTAAGCATTACTTCCCTCTAATTGCCTTAGGATTTACTACTGGCTAAAGCAAGCCCTAGGATCATGAATTTATAAGTCCGTTTGTACTTTATAGTGAAGAATTTTTTTTGGTTTATATACTATGTGATGATAATATTTTATGCTGAAAGTTATGAATAGAGGAAAGCAAATGGGAATTTGCGTCTGAGTGATGTTCTAGGAATTACATATATAGGAATAAGGAATAACACATATGGATTGAGTGAGAAATGAAGAAATGGACAGGAGAAGTTTTGTTGTGAAAGAGTTGGGTGGTTGAGCAGAGCAGGGAGTGTTACGATGAGGTATGTATGTACGATGTGAGGGAGATCATGAACAGGATGGATGGACATGATGAAGAGTGTTAGATGCAAGAGGGATGTCTGAAAAGCAAGTGAGAATGCTTGTGCATGATAAAGAGTTGAATGGAGAGCAGCTATGAATACATGAATGGAAATGCAGCCTTGACAGTAGGTTCTACCTCATTTGGTTTTATTAGGTGCAGGGAAGGGAATGAATAATTTTATGACTCGGGGCAAAATTAATTCTGCTCAAGGTCCCTAACTTGGAAATCAGTGGTTGTGCTGCGAGAATGACCTTCACATGGTCTGGTATTATGAAGATCATTTCCTTCCCCCCTATAAGCAAAGATATTATTATTATTATTATTATTTTTTTTTTTTTAAACATTAAAATGGTACTGGCTAAGGGAAAACAAAATTACGTAGAAACAAATTCTGCTTGTCGCCAGACCCTGTAAAGAGAACAATAGGAGAAATAGAAGCAACCCAACCTG
>JAXIVD010001231.1:67500-70000 GCA_036785275.1 Cancer borealis
AGGAGGCTGTCACCTGGGCTGACGACCATGTGTTAGCCCATCGTTCGGAGCCTTGTGCTGGAGGTGGATACAAGGAGGGTGGACCTCGAGGGCCAGGGGGCGGTGGCAATGCTAGTTCTGGTGCTCCATGTTCCCCTCCCCGCAGTCACGGTTTTGGCAATAAGAGCGGGTTTGGTAAGTCTCAATCCCCCGCTGCCCCTTCAGCATCAAAGGGAGGGTCAGGAGGGAAGATGACTTTTAATACCCCGAAGTACGATAACCAGCCCACGTGTTATAACTGCCATGCCAAGGGGCATTTTCGATCTCAATGCCCAAAACTTGTGACAGCGGGCCCCTCCAAGACACCCCAAAAACCAGTTGCCTTGCTAGTGTGGCCTGACCAGGATCGTGAGGAGAGGCTGCTCGCTCCTAATGTTCCTGAAGGGAAGAAGGCTCTTGATGGGCCTGAGTTGGATTGTGAGGAGGGGGTTCAGGCAGACTCACTTGTTTCCCCCCCTGTAGTTGCTTCTGTGACTCCAGCTGAACTCGGAGCTGGACTGGTGTCGCGCATTTCTGTGTGGGGACACTGTTGAGATTGATGGGAGCAAGTATCCTGTCACTGTCTTGCGAGACACTGGCGCACAACAGTCTGTGTGCCGCAATGTCACCGGGGGTAAGGTGACTTCTTCGAAGACAGTGTTGTGTAGGGGCCTCAACACTGTCGAAAAGTTTGTGACGGCTGAGGTGAAGCTGTTGTGCCCACTGATCACCACTACGGCTCAAGTGGCAGTGGCAGAACAACTGCCTGTAGCAGGTGTTGATTTCCTGCTAGGAAATTACCTAGCTGGTGGGAGAGTTTGGGTGCCCACCCCTACGGGAGGTGAGGCCTCTGAGGTGTCGGGGCATAGTGTGCCCGACCCTGTTGCTGTTGTCACCCAGTCGCAGACCGAGAGGGTGATGCAGGCTGTTGCTCCTGGAGCCGACTGCGACAGCGCAGGGCTACCGGAAAGGGAGGACAGTGGTGAGGAAGAAGCTGCCGCTCTTGGGGCCGACTGCAAGGAGGCAGGGTCACCGGTGATGGAGGGCAGTGAGGAGGAAGTTGTTGGGGTTGTCACCCGGTCTCAGGCTAGACGGGTGGAACCGGCTGCTACTCTAGGGCTTGACTGCGATACTGCAGAGTCACCGTCAAATGAGAGCAGAGCCACCCATAGAAGCACCTGACTCGGCAGAGGTTGTCGCTGAGGGTGAGGAAGGAGTGTTGAGGGTAGAGGAGTATTGTGCTGGTATTCCTCACCCTCCGGGGCACCTCAGAGGAAGCACCCACGCGGTGGTGTTTCCTGGTTGTGAGGCTGTGGGTCTCGGTACTCAGTCCGAGCCCCAGCCTGGTATGTCGGATAGTTTGTTGGGAGTCACCTCCGAGGGAGGGGAGACTTCCAACTCTGCGGAGGAGTTGGAGGCAGGGAACAGGCTGTTCCCTTATCTGGTGATTGTCTGACGGGTGAGGACCTGGAGGGCCCACCCACGTCAGCCGATGAGGTCGTGGTGGATGAGTCCACGCCACGCCTCAGGCCCCGGGAAGGAACCAGGGTGTCAGCACCGCCCCTTCCGACAAATCGTGTGGTTCCGCTCGACCTTACTTGCATTGAGCCGGCGTTGCTCATCAAGGGACAGAAAGGGGACCCCGAGTTGACCCCTTGCTTTGCTAAGGTGGGAAAGGTGATAAAGGGAGTAGAGGAGTTTCTGATGCAGAGGGGTGTGTTACACCGCAGGTCGAGGGAGAGTGACGGGAGTGAAGTACTACAGGTTGTAGTGCCTCAGGATTTGAGGAAGGCCCTGGTGCTGTTGGCACATGAGGGACCTATTGCTGGACACCTGGGTCTCCACAAAACTCTCGCCCGCCTGCGGGGCAACTTCTGGTGGCCTGGCATGGCCGGAGATATTACGGAGTTGTTAAAGAGTTGCCACACCTGCCAGATGGTGGGCAAACCTGACCAAACTCCCCCTGTTGCACCCCTGCACCCTATCCCCGCTGTGGATCCTCCTTTCACCAGGGTCCTGATTGACATGGTGGGGCCCCTCCCTGCTACTAAGGCCAGTCATAAGTACTTACTGACCATTATGGACGTAATTACCCGATATCCAAAAGCCATACCGGTGAGGAGCACCCACGCATGAGCTGTGCTTAAGGCTCTCCTCAATTTCTTTACCCATTTTGGTTTGCCTCCCGAGATTCAGTCCGATCGAGGGACCAACTTCACCTCGAAGTTGTTTGAAAAGACTATGACCGAGTGGGGGATCAAGCACGTTCTTTCCAGTGCTTATCATCCCCAGTCACAAGGAGCGTTAGAGCGACACCACCAGACGCTGAAGACGATGCTCCAGGCGTTCTGTTTAGAACGTGAGAAAGACTGGGACGAGGCTGTTCCCTATGTCTTGTTTGCTGTGAGGGAAGCTCCTACCGAGTCCTTAGGGTTTTCCCCGAATCAGTTGGTGTTTGGGCACCGGGTGCGCGGTCCTTTGG
>JAXIVD010001231.1:77500-82500 GCA_036785275.1 Cancer borealis
TTTCAACTGTATTCAGCAAATGATACATAGTAACACTGATATTACTGCTGAATCTGAATGATACATAGTAACACCGATATTACTATCGAATCTGAATGATTTTCTAATTACATAGGCGTTGCTCATGTGGTCATTATTTTTTCCCACAGGCACGGGAATTGAGCTTGGAATCAATTTCTTCACATTTGGGGGAGAAGTGTTCCACAAGCACATATACCACTTGCTGAGTGTGGGTTATGACCTAACTGGAAGGGAACCTTACATTGACATATTAAAGGTAGTGTATTGTAGTTAGGTGTGGTATAGTGGAATGGGTGAAAACAAATATTTTGAGTGGATTCGGTAGTATCGAGAGAAAGAAGACCAATTATATTGCCATGTCAAATAATCTTTCTATCATTCTATATACCCCATTAAAAGGGGGCAGTCAAGATAAGGCATTTAGAGTTCAAGGAGACCTTACACTCCCCTTCCCCCTTATACCCTGCCTTATTATAGGAGAGAATACAGAGGAGGGACTTCCTAGACCCTGCGCTCCATCCCTTTTTGTCGCCTTTTACGATCAGCTTAGAATATGATGGTAATATTTGTGCAGCCCCATGGCTAATAATAGTTTTATATGTCTCTACTCAGCAGGTGTATTATCAAACAGACTAGCTATTAATTATTAATTTTTCCATCCTTAGGCACATCTCCATAACAGACGACGAGGTAGTCAGCTGAGCATCCTGGATGTTGATGGTTAAGCCGCCATCCCTGGTGTCACGTGTGGTGGGGTTCCTTACTATGGTAGTATACCACAAAGTTCCTCTGAATCTATTCACTGTGTGCAGATGATGGGGTTTGCAACAATTATTTGAATAAATCAAGTATTCATATTTGTAGAGTAAGTATAGTAGACATGCACAAAGACTCATTTGCTACAGCCATCTTGGTGAGAGTTGGTTTTGAGATTGAATTAGTAGATATATTTGATTTGATTTGATTTTATTTATTTATTTATTTTTTTATTTTTTATTTATTTATTTTTTTTTTTTATTTATTTTTTATTTTTTATTTATTTATTATTTTTTTTTTTAGATAATTACACACACCCACTTGATAACCATTCTCCCATTTCTTCATTTCACAATCCTATCCTATATATTCATGCTTTCTATTGTCATCTTTTGTATTTCTCTTTGCACCCAATATTTCTAAAAATAAAATTTAAGGTACTAAGATTCATATTCCATTACCTAGTTCATAATTGTAGCATCTTGGTTAATCAGTTGCATGATCAGTTGCATTTTGGTATTTTGTTTAAGGTTCACTTTGTTACCTGTGACTAGATTGGGATAAAGGTCCGTAGACACCAGTGTGAGGTCCAGTGTTCCTCCCCTAACATGTGTGGGTTCCGGCTCATTTACCAATGTGATTTCGGGCATCTGATCGAGTAGCCTCATGATATGAGTGCCAGCCTCATTTGTTTTCCCTAGATTGAGGTTTATTCTCGGGTGATGGGCATTAAAATCGCCAGCTATTATAACGTGTTCATACTGTGCAGTGCTAAATAGGTCTTCTGCCATGAAAACCCCTCGTTGGTGTCTGTAGATGTTGTATATTAATATATTGTTATTTCCCCTTGTCGTTATTTTGACACCCAGGACTTCGTTTGTGTCTCCACAGTCTGGTGAATTAATTAACCTAGTAGCTGGAATCGTATTTCTCACCAACGTTGCCAGTCCCTGTCTTCCCTCTACTTGAGGAAGAAGGAATGTTTGAAATCCTGGCAGGTAATATTCAGGGTCCTTTAAGAGAGTTTCTTGTAATATATAAACGTCCACTTTTTCGACTTCGGCAGCAGCTCTGATATGGTGGGCTTTGCTTTTCAGTCCTAGTATATTCCACTGCAGGATGTTGATGTTATTTTTTTCAGCCATTTTTATTTATTGATGTGTTTTATGTATCTCTCCTGAATGGCATTGTTTTCTTTTGCCTCCTTTTTTAGGTCTTCTAGTTCCGAAGTGTTCCCCCTTACCTGGCTTCTTGTGTAAGGTATTCTGGTCCGTACACTTTTTTGTTCTTCGCAAGTGATCTGATTCCTATTATTTGCCTCTTCTTCACCTTCACTTTTCCCATCATCTTCACTTTCTTCGATATCTACTTCCTCTTCTGTTTCATCCTCCTCTTCCTCATTTTCTCCCTCTTCCACGGCTTCTTCCTTTTCCACAGCTTCGTTCTCTTCCACCGTTTTTTCCTCTTCCATAGCTTCTTTCTCCTCCACGGTAGTAACCTTCTTTCTTTTCGGTGTTGTCATTTTCATTGTGGCATTTATTAATTCCCCAATTTTGTCATCTGCTGATTCCACATCGGCTTGTGGATTGACAATCAGCATCAAAGCTTTTAGTACAGCCTTAAGGCTGGCTGGGGTGATGTAAATTGTGTCTTTTGTTGTACCTGTGGTTTGGGTGGTCGTTTTCTCCGAGTTCTCAGTTTGGGTTGAGGCGTTGATTTTCATTGGGAGTCTTTGTGAAGGGTCTGATTTCCATGCCTGTCTGATGTTTAAAGGAGCCTTCTGTGGTCGTGAGGGGGCAGCTGATGAAGCTTCCAGTCTAGGTTGTTGGGGAGCTGGGAATTGTGTTGCATCATCTAGCTTGGGTGGGGCAGGTCGTTCCTCGGTTTGTTGTTCATGCTGAGAAGTTTCCCGCCTTGGTTGTAGGAAGATTAGGAAATCTAATGGGTCCTCCAGCCTGGGTGGTGTAGGTCGTTCCAAGGTCTGGTGCTCATGATTGGAAACTTCTCGCCTTGATTGTTGGGGAACTGGGAATATTACTGGGTCCTCAAGCCTGGGTGGTGTTGGACGTTCCTCGTTTTGATTTTCAGTCCTAGGAGGCATCCTACTCATCTTCTCCCTCATTGCATCTCTCCTGGCCGAATAGTTTTGGCTCCATGCAGGGTGTTTTTTGCTGCAATTAGGGCATTTTACCTCTGCACTGATGTTATCATCCTTTCTTTTGTTTATGCACACTTCTGTCCTGTGTCTCCCTGCACATAAGGCACAAGCAAAAAAGTTTGTGCAGGTATTTTGGTGATGTCCAAACCTCTGACATCTGAAGCACCTGATGGGTTCAGATGTGTATGGTCTCATAAAGTATGTCCCATACCAACCCAGATCCAAGGTATTATTAGGGAATGTTCCCAGAGCTTTTACTAGTGCCTGTCTTGTTTCTACTCTCCTCTTTAGTTCTCTGTCGTGTAGGGTGCATCTTTCTGCTTCTATAATTTGTTTATGACTTATGAGGCATTGAAGGTCCATTCCATGGGGAAATCTGGTTACAATCCATCGTTGGATCTTGTTTTCGGAATTTAAGGCTTCCAGAGACACCGGTTTGCCTTCTAGGCTTTCCAATTGTGCGAGGGTGTTCGCCGCTTCTTTCGTTAGAGCTGTTATGATAACTTCTCTATTTACGTTGGGTCTCACCCTGATGCTAAGGTGAGGTTTTTCCTTGCTAAGCGCATCTACAATATGGAAGCCGGTTCTGAAGTGTTCATTGGGGATTGCTTTGAATCGCTCATAATCGTTTGATGCTTCTGTTTGCTTCCTTTCGAATTGTCTTGTTTGTTCCTGTGGTGTCTCACCCAGCATCAATTTCCTTTCCTTATTAACCTTTCGTTGAGCCCTGCGTCTTTCTTCTTTCCCTGGTTGGAATGTGTTTTGGTCCTCGACTTCCTTTTCATCCTCTCTGGAGGTTCCTTGGGTTCCTCGTCCTTTCTCCATCTCGGACAGTACCTTCTCTTGAGTCTGAGAGGCCATAGCCGTAGCCATATCTGTGTCCTTTCTTGGAGTTAGCCGAAGCTAAACTCTAAACTTTAGCCGAATGGCATTGAAAAAATAAATAAATAAATAAATAAACAGCCCCGGCTGTAGGCCCCAGCCAACCGGAGGCGTCGTACTGGGGACCGGGACTGGCCCCAAGGGGCAGAAAAGCTAGAGTTCACCAAAGGCGAAGACAAAAAACAATGAGGCTATAAGAGAGCCCCTGAAAAAGAAATGTTTACACACCTGACCCCACCCCAGATGGCAGAACCACCATCGGTGGTGCCACTAGGGTATCGCAGGTTATCCTGGTGAGGGAGGGCCCCCAGCAGGAAGGAAAAGGAAACAATATAGAGAGAGAAATAGCGGGAGGCCCTTAAATCCCCAACTGTGATCCCGTCCTCACCCGAGAGACCAGCAGGCAGCTGAGGGTCACTCTCAGCACCCGTGGGGTCTCAGCAGGTGAGTGGGGTAGTCCCAGTAGGGGGGGCAAGGAGAGGGGAGGGGAGCGGTGGGGTGGAATAAATGCAAGTCTTGGGAGGCAGTGTATAACTTGGTTAAAACACTGGCTCCTATGCCAGGTATGTATGGTGGGCCCAGGCCAGGTGGATGGCGGCGCCCGCCATCGCCTTGCGCCTCGCCGCGCAAGGCGAGGCGAGAGAAGCCTGGCCGGGTGGACAGCCGATCGCTGATTGGCTGTTGCTCAGAGCAAGAGCACGGGTAGCCTGGCCAGATGGACGGCTGCGCGCTGATTGGCCGTTGTTCAGAGCGAGAGAGGGTTGAAACCAGCTCAGCCTACGGCTGAGCTGATTGGTTGACTAGCAGCGTTGGCTGGGAAGGAGAGGAGCGGTGTTCTCTCAACGGCTGCCAACTGAAGACTGTGACTAGATTAGTTTAGGATTTATTATGTAGCTCTTGATTTTTTTTTTCTTCCTATTTTGTGTATTAAGTAGCTCACTGCAGATAATAATAATAATAATAATAAACGGTTTATTTAAAAAGCAGTCATGGACTGAACGTATACATAATTGAGGATTCTATATGTTAAGGTATAATTAATTAAGTTTACTTAGAATTTAACGAGCGAACAATGGAGAGAATCGCATTGTTCTTGAAGCGATCAGTTCTCGGGGCTTTGAAAGGGATTATAGCACGTTCCTGTATCTTGTAGCACAAATGGGGGGAGGGGCATCAGGGGAGA
>JAXIVD010001232.1:0-7500 GCA_036785275.1 Cancer borealis
GTAAAGCTATAGAAGGTCAGAGAGAAAATATACAATAGAATTAAATAAAGACAAAGACGATTCTACTCATAAACTGTTCACAGTCGGTATAAGTGATGTTTAAAAAAAAATCTTTGGAATGGTAAGAGTTATAATGATTAAGACACTGTGCCCTCCTCCTGCCCTCCTCCTCCTCCATCCTTCCTCCTCCTCCATCCTCCTCCCATCCCTCCTCCTCCTCCTCCTCAAATTGAGTCCATTTTTGCAAAGATCTCAAGTGTTCTATGTGACTATCTGATCAAATAGAAAAAAATCAATGAAACGTAGTTCTTCTCGCTTTATCTAGGCGCCACTCTGGGCAGACGATATAACTTGTTTTGATAGTCATCTGTTATTGCATTTGAACACTAGATTGATGAGAACAGTCAGGATATGTGTGTGTGTGGTGAGTGTGTGAGGTGTGTGTGTGTGTGTTGTGTGTTTGTGTGTGTGGGTGTGTGTGTGTGGAGTGTGCGTGCGTGCGTGCTGAGCGTGCGTGCGTGCCGTGCGTGCTGTGGTGTTGTGTGTGTGTGTGTGTGTGTAGTGAGGAGCGGGTGGGCAGCTAGAGCAGCGCAGTAGCAGTTAAGCAGTTAGCAGTTAGTAGTAGTAGTAGTAGTAGGTCGTCGTCTTTACATAAAAGAGTGCAAACAACAGCACAGAAACAAATTTTTCTTCTTTATTTTCTTATATATATTCTTGTTGTTAAATAATAATGATGATGCTCCGGATATAATTTACATTTGGCTTATCTTAATAATGACTGGTGCTGTTGATACATTTTACATCTTAAGTAATGAGGCTGAGTTAATTTGTTTTTCCTTATTAATCCATCCTCGACCCTGATGGGGCGTGAAGCTGGATGTGGCGCCTGTCTGGTATGGGAAGTGAGTAAGGTGCGAGTGACAACTGAATAACTACGCAGTTAGTTTCGAATTAATTTGTTTTGTATTTAATTTATTTCTTTGATATTTAAGGAGACTCGGTCAAGGGGATACATATAGATAAAAATGCATTAAGCGCCCGCATCACTTAGAATTATGCAGTAAATAAAATTTTTTTTTTTTTAAATGGTGACATAATTAGTTACCAGAGGGGACTTAATACACTTGATACAGGGTGGTGTTAAAAACTTGGAAGCAAAAAAGAGAGAAAACAATGTACGACTTTCCAGAGCATACTAGGTAAAAGAGAGAGAGAAAAGAGAAAAAAAAAGTGATGCTGGGTTAGTTAACTCCTGCATTATTAAGGGTGACAATCTAGGAGCCTTTCTAAGAGAACAGCAACTTAGATAAAATTATAGAACAAAGAGAAGTAGTGGACTATATGAGTGTAGATTTTTAAAAGTAAAACTAGATCTTGGTACCGCTTGTTGAGGAGAACCAGGCAGGGGGGCAAGGGCGGAAGGAACATGGTAAGTTTGCAATAAGTAAAGGGCCTTCACTATAACAGTTTACATTACCTTCCTCACAGCCAGTCTGGAGTTAAAAACGAACGTGCCCTTAATTTGAGCCTTTAATGTCAGTATACACGAGGCTGACAGTAAAATCCTAGACTAATACTCACAGTTTATCTTGCCATGGTATAATACTCCAGATACCTGTTTATCTACTAAATACGTAAGGGAACAAGGGAATGTTAAGTATATGGGCTATACATCCTTTGGCTAAATGGCTCACAATTGTAAGTAATGAACTGTGAGTGGTTGAATGACAAGGTATTCTCAAATCAAGTTTAGAGGTGAGGTTAATGTGAGTCGTTAAAGCCCTAGTGAAGCCGTCACTGTAAATATTAGGTATGGCAGTGAGGTGCAGCAGACTGATGGTGTGTGGCGCACTGCATGCAAATAGAGATATATATATAAATAGCAAGGCTGGATGGAGGCTTAGCGTGGAAACCAACACCTTTTAATAGAGTTGGATCATGTTGCGTGTGTGTTTGTTAGTTTATTATTTACTTTTATTTATTTATTATATTAATTTAATTATTTATTTCCATGGTCCCACTCCCCCGCCACGCGCTTTTAATATTGATCTTAAGCGTCACTTATCAGATAATAATCGCTGATTCAATATCTACTTGAAATGTCCGGGAAAAAGCAGCGTTAATCAAAATGGTCGTGAATTATATCGCCATCAGCCCCCCCCTCCCCCTTCTCCTCTCTCTCTCTCTCTCTAGTCTCTCTCTCCATCTCTCTCTCTCTCATCTCTCTCCTCTCCTCCGTTCTCTCTCTCCTCTCTCTCTCCACTCTCCCTCTCTCCCCCTCTCCTCTCCCTCTCCCTTCTCACCCTCTCTCTCCCTCTCTGTCTCTCTCTCTTCTCTCTCCTTCATCTCTCTCTCTCTCTCTCTCTCTCTTCTCTCTCTTCCTCTCTCTCTTCTCTCTCTCTCTCTCACGTCAAGTGTGGTGATTCATTATTATCCCGATGAGGTAGATAAGACTTTTACCTTCGGCGAGATTTGGGTCAAACCAAGGCAGGCTGAGGTCAGTAGAGAATGGTAGTACGTGATGTTAATTAACAAGGCCGGCACGCAGCGGTCTTCAAGTGGGACGCAGGAATGAAAACATGTGTTACAGTATATGTTGGAGTGATGTGGAGGTGGTTTCTGAGATGCATTCTAATGTCGGAATGATATACTTATTCTTATTGATCTGTTTAGTTTAATTGACGCTGGTAAAAGCAAGTAACTAACGAAATGCTCTTCTTTTGTTATTGTTGTTGTTGTTATTATTATTACTATTATTATTATATTAATTATTATTAATTATTAGTATCTCATCATCATCATCATCATCATCATCATCATCCATCATCATCATCATCATCATCATCATATCATCATCATCATCATCATCATCATCCATCATCATCATCACCTCGTCATCTGTCATCTCGTCGTCGTCCGACGTCGTCGGTAGTCGTCGTCGTCGTCGTCGTCGTCGTCGTCGTCGTCGTCGTCGTCGTCGTCGTCATCATCATCATCATCAATCATCATCATCAGTAGCCAGCAGCATCATGTAGAAGTAGAAACGCAATGCTTATATTTGCTTCTAATTTCTAAGTAACGACGTATTGTTTCATCTTGATAAAAGAGTCCCAGTTCTAAATCTGCGTTAGCTACTATTAAATCGCAACACAGATCAATGATGTTGACGTGGTGGTGAAGTCTTTCAAAACGGAGAGTAACGATATTCAATCTTTCCATGCACACCACAGGCTTTACGAGGAGAAATTTTCCGAAATGAATTTACTTTCTTTAACGTAAAATATATGCATGATATCATTTATTTATTTTTTCAAGGAATTTTATTCGACTATCAAAATAGACTACGGTTATAATTTATCCCCGTCTCAGGTGTTTGGAAGCTCGTATATAATGACGAAATGGGCTAATAGAGTCCACTTATAATTATTTTTCTGTTTAATGACAGCCATAAGGGTGTGGAATTATCTGGTTAATACAATGATTACAAAAATATCACCATTCACGTTTCATTAATTTTTACATCCAATATTTATCTGTCGCTCTGTCTGTTTGTCTATCTATCTATCTATCCATGTTTGTTTCTCTGTCTGTATGCGTGTCTGTCTGCGTTAACCTAATTGGAATTTAGTTTTGTTTCATACAACATATTACTTATTGTGTGTACACCACTTCTGTCACGTGCGTTGAGTGCTCGCCTTCTGTGATGACCAGCGTGTGCACGAGGCTAATGAACGTCAAAGAATGTGAACAGATAAGGGAACATATGACAACTCAATAGTAGCAAAAAACATTGGTAAAAAAAAGTGTGCGAGAGGGCGTTGAGTAGAGATTGTCATAGTAGTACATATAAGAATAGTAATGATACTGTTGGGAATAATGATAATAATAATAATGATAATAATAATGGTAAAGATGAGATAGATAGCAACAAATTATCCTGAAGTGGATAACGTATTTTCATGTATAGGACATACCAGAGAATCACCCAGCACCAGGAAAGGTAATAATGATGGTGCTACTTTTGTGGTGGTGATGTGGTAGTGATGGTGGTGGTGGTGGTATGATGTGTTGGTGATAGTGATAGTGTTATGATATTGGTGGGAGATTCTGGTGATTGATGTAGGTGGTGTGTGAATGATGTTCTGTGGATGGTGGTGGTGGTGTGTTGTTGTTATCACTCTGCAGCACTAGGCAGTCAGTGTGTGTGTTATAGGGTCCTCCACGCACTCTCCTGCATCACCCAGTCTCTCCCTTGTCTGTTGCATACACTTCAATTACGTACACTGGCCAAATGATTGACTTTATTCATATATATTGTGAGGAACTTTATTAGATGCTTCTTCTCCTCTATCTATCATTTATTTATATCATGCATAATACTACTCTATTATGTATATGTTGTATGAGATGGTGGTAAATGGGTGATGTCTTTTTAAAAGGGACTATTCTTTATCGTTATGTTTTTATCATTGTCATCTTCCTCCTCCTTGATTTTGACTGATTTTATTATTATTATTATTTATTATTATATTATTATTATTATTATATTATTATTATTATTATCATCCTTCACGCGTCACAATTTCATTACAATTAATTAATCAATCCTCTTCCTCCTCCTATTCTTTTTAACGTGTGCGTCCAGGTCAAACAGTCTTTTGTAAATACTTCCGAGAAATCATCTTCACATTATCTGGCAGTTGATTAGAATGCAGGAAAACTTGTGCTGATAACAAGGTTGACCAGATGTGGTTATCAAAATTTCCTTGTAGCTCTTTTACGTTTCCCACAATCAGGTACTTGTGTCTGAATCACAACGCATTCGAACAGTCTTGTCGCACGGTGTTCTAAATGTTTCAAATTGAAGCGATGCCAATGAATTATAAGTGAGGGAAGTAGTCCTATTAAAAGTGGAGGGAAGACTTTTGTATAATAATTTTATGTGGATTTATTCTCCCATCTATCTTGTAAGAAATGAGTATAATATTGAGGTGAACATTTTTGGAAAGATGGCAAGAAGTGCAAGTTAAAATTGATACAATATAAATATAGAAATCAAGTTAGGAGGAATAAAACGAAAGGAAGCAAACATTATTGAATAGAAGTGACATGATTATATTAAACCAACCAATCATCTCGTCATGTCATGCTCATATTCTGTACATAAAAAAAGAGACCAGGACTTTTTTTTTTTTTAATTTTATTTGGATTTTATTTTATTTTTTTTGTTATATCCAAACTACCTCATGCTATTCGAACCCAAAGTATTGTTCTCCCGTGTATGGTGACGGGAAAGGCGATGAGAAGGCGACTCATGCAGGTCACGTTTGTTTATACATGTGAGAGGAGAAAAAAAAATAAAAAGGAAGTTCCATCTACTCGTGATTAGCTCTTATTATCTTGATTAGAAGACTTAAGGTAGCAGAAAAAAAAGATATGTGGATGTAATGTAATCTAACTCATTAGATTTGTATGATATATATATATATATATATATATATATATATATATATATATATATATATATATATATATATATATATATATATTTTTTTTTTTTTTAATTTTTTAATTTTTCAAGTCTTGTTAGGTTCATTGCACACACACGCACACGCACACGCACACGCACACGCACACGCACACGCACACACACACACACACACACACACACACACACACACACACACACACACACACACACACACACACACACCCCTTCCTCTCTCTCTCTCTCTCTCTCTCTCTCTCTCTCTCTCTCTCTCTCTCTCTCTCTCTCTCTCTCTCTCTCTCTCTCTCTCTCTCTCTCTCTCTCTTGTTATGTGATAAGTATGGCTAATCTGATAAGTTTTCTATTACTGAGAAAAAATCTGCCAATATTGATAAACTTGAGTGAACGTAACATGATAACATGAAATTTCCCAGGATGAAAGTTGAAACCTCATATCAAACTGAAGAAGACAAGATGAACACAAATACACTAATTAGTCCTTTGGCACGTCATCACGAAATAGTAATTATAACCTTGAGGTCGCCTTTTGTTCCTCTTGTTCCTCCTTGGTGGGTGCAAAGATGCTACTCGTATATAGGCTACTCTTTCCCCAGCCTCTCAGATAGATTGCAGTGTATTAGAGTTTCATGGAGTAGTTAATGCTATCACTTACCTCATACATTTAATTATTTAGAGTTGTCCTGTTAGCTATCCATTTTTCAGACCACTGGGATCAGTCCCCTGGTGGTCTGAGGATATCAGACAAGCTTTTGTAGAATTTCCGCCTTTACAAGACTGAATTTTAGATAAGGCACGTCGAGTCATCAGAGAGGCTTGGCATGAAATCCTCTTTTAAAAGTTAACCCAATCTGCAGGTGTGGCAGTGAGTCCACAATATATGGGGGTAGATATTCACCTAACTTACCACATCTACTCTATGTGAATAGGGAAACCGTCAAAGATGGTATTAATATAACTAACAACCTTGCTATGACGGATCCATGTTAATTGTCACATGCTGGAAAGGCAGGAAGGTAATAAACTAGACTTTACATTATTTGGAAAGGAAATGTGTCATAAGCTTACTGTCAAGAATCTACGCTGTGCTCTTTCCCGCTGTGAGGTGACCAAAGAAGCCAAACTTGGTCCTACTCGTGCCTGCTCTTTACTCTTTTTTCGCTCATTCGGTGTTGATAGTATGACATTAGAGATGAATATTCTAGGGTGAATACGTGTACTTCCAAGATGGGAGGAACACATCCCGAGCTGTGTATCCTTAATTGTACGACCACTTGCAAAGAGGCCACCCTCATATAGCTGAGTCATAGTGATCGTGCGGCACTACCTAGTTGAGATCGCCAGTCTGGGGAACTTGGAACAGTGGTACAGAGGGTGGTGATGGCAGAATTTCGTCTCAAATGGTATGAGAAATCTGCTACCTCTCCTCTGACTTGTATTACTATTTGTGGAACAAGTTGACTTTATCTATAGATTATAAGAAAATTCATCAGTATTTGAAATAAAGCTATGAATTAAAGTAATAGTGGTAAAAACTTCAGAGTATCCTATGATATAATCTAAAGTTTTACCATTATTGTTTTAATTCATAGCCTTATTTCAAATATTTGACCCAGATGACCGGTGTTGTTGTCAGGAATGAATAATCAATTAGTCAAGGAATGATGACGATAATAATGATAATGATTATGATAATAATAATGTTAATGATGATAATAATAGTAATAATGATAATATTGTTACTGTTACTTATGATAATAATGTTAGTAATAATGATAATGATATTACAAATAAAAAAAAATAATATTAATGATGATAATAATGACGTTAACAATAATAATGATTATAGTAATGATAATAATAATAATAATAATAATAATGATAATCATGACAATAGTAATAATAATGATACTACTACTACTGATAATAATAATGATAATAACAATAGTAATGATAATAGTAAAAATATTGTGAATCACTTTCATCATTATTCA
>JAXIVD010001232.1:12500-15000 GCA_036785275.1 Cancer borealis
TGTAAACATTCAAAGGGAAAATTTATTGGCCACGTATTTGATAAATAAATTAGTCACTGTTGAAATACCAGACATGTTGACGAACACTCCTACAGGGAAACAGATGTTTATCTAAGGACAGTCCATAAATACAAAATACTTACGTGTTCGCAGAGTATAAATGCGAAGGTTATGGAGTTAGTAATGGACAGGCAAAACAACAAAAGTGATCATTGCGAATTTAGGGCACAAAATGGTGTTATTTTGAGAAAATTATGTACTTTTGGGAGGAAACGGTATGGGTAAATGGTACTGAATGAAAGAGAGAGAGAGAGAGAGAGAGAGAGAGAGAGAGAGAGAGAGAGAGAGAGAGAGAGAGAGAGAGAGAGAGAGAGAGAGAGAGATTATAGAGTACATGAGGAATACTGAGTGCCAAATGTGTGGAATGAAAAAAGAGTGATTAACGTTTGTGAAACAAGGGAGTTGATCGTAAAAAATATAGTTTCACCGCGTGCGAGACAGTCTAGGAGCGTGGATAGACATGGATATAGATGGAATTCCTCTCGTAAAGTGGAGACCTTGCGAAATCCATATTAAACTGACCTTCTTTGGACATACTTCAAATACAACACTAATAATTTTCTCTATAATTTGATCCAAGTTGTGGGTTATAGTAATATCGTGTTTAGTAATAAGAATATTGTACGACTTTTCATTGCTATTGTAAGTAAGTAAAAAATAAGCTGATTTAGGTTTGTCATCCTAACAAATTAATTCAAAATATTAGATGAAAATTTTATTGTATTGACGTACTGTATGTGTGCCGTGACGTATTCTGGTATAAAAAAAAAAACAAGCTCTTGGTTTTAGGGATTAAACACACCAATTTTCCGGCTCAGTGATGAGTATTTCGTCATCACATTCTGTATTTTTATAGCAGCAATCAAGGGAGGTGAAATAACGCTGCGTCTTGACCGTCATGCTCCCTTAATTAATGCTTACCCGATGTGCGCTATCCACACCGCTCTTGGCCGTGGCGCCGAGCAGACCTAACTAAACCGAGACACGCCGACCACGCACCACCCTCTACAGCATCTGAAGTCAATACTCTGTGAGGCTACTCGAGACACTACTAGAGCGTTGCGGGAGTTAAAAAGGAAGGCGTTACAATACAAGGGGCGAGCAATGCCGCCCAACGCAGACAATGAGAAGGTGGTGGAGGACAGTGTATCGGCGGGATCCGAGATCCAGATTAAGCCTAAAGGTATTGGAATAGTGTGTGTGTGTGTGTGTGTGTGTGTGTGTGTGTGTGTGTGTGTACTTTATGGAGGATGACAGACAGTTGATGGATTAAATGGATTGTTTTGAATTAACCGAGGCAGCCAGCGATGGAGAAAATCGTAGGCGTGTCTCGTAGATATTTATAAACAAATGAATACAAGATGACTGGATAGCTCTTCTTCTTTGGGGGGACTGAAGGAAATAATCTAATATGTGGTGCTTATTGATAGAGTTGGGAAAACCTACACCATACAACTCATTCTGTGTTGTAACCTCTTATAACAATATAGTGTGCAGTCTATTGAAAAATCGGCAATGATTAATAAACTGATATATTTTATTTTATTCAAATCATGTATCATTACCGGCGGTCATATCTTAATTAGTGCTTAAAAGCAATATAATCACGCGTCATTGCTTTCAATATATACACTTTTTTCTATACTGCATATCTAGCTGATTAGATATGAAATATGGATATATGATAAGTGTAAATGTTTGCAATCATCCTGTCGCTCAGATTGATAGATTAAGTTAATAGGGTTTTGAGTGTATTTTAAGGCCTCTTCTATTTGTTCTCAATAATCTACTCCGGATTCTGCTCTGAATCCGAATCTGTTTTGGATTAATTGGGTGCAAATAGAACAGCAGAATCTGTTTTGGATTCGCTGGATCAAAACAATAACAACGAGAGGCCAGTCGCTGCCCAGCCGTCACACTAGTCACTTCTCCAAGGAAGTGTTGAGAGTTACAACTTTCATTTCCTAATGCATTTAGGGTGACAGCGGCATCCCTAATTATCACCAACCTGCTTATTGTACAATAAAAAATCTTTATATAACTAAATGTGTTATTGAAAACACCATTAGATTCTTGAAAAGTAGATTCAAGTCTGATGACCCTCAAGATTAACCTTGACAATGTTACACCTATTATTTCTTTACAAATACTGCTCCACCTCTTTATTATAAATATAGTATACATAGTGTACTCAACATATCTGTGAAGGTTTCTGGCGGTGCTCACCATTATTTAGCTCGCAAAACTTCTTTGAAATTATGATAGGTTATGTTAGGTTGGTTAGATTATGTCAAGTTATGGTTATGTTAAAGTTGTTAGGTTACGGTTATGTTATGGTTAGGTTTAGTTAGGTTCGATTATATAAGATTTTTACATTTTATCACCCGGAAGTTAGGGTTCGCAAATTAGTTTTTTTGGGGGTTTGGGTATTAAAATGTAA
>JAXIVD010001232.1:20000-35000 GCA_036785275.1 Cancer borealis
CTGGAGAGTCAGGGAGTATGGGAGGATTGGGACTTAGCCTCCTCAGAATGCGAGGAGAACTATCATGAAGATGAAGATACGGAAGAGGAATTGTGGCGCCTCGACAACATGAAGGAGTGTAAAGTCCCCCTCCCTTGCCCTCTTCTCTCTTCTTGTTTGTTTTTCTTTTGTCACAACCTCACGGAAAGAGTGACACAGCTCATTATGTATGTTTATATATGTGTGTGTGTGTGTGTGTGTGTGTGTGTGTGTGTGTGTGTGTGTGTGTGTGTGTGTGTGTGTGTGTGTGTGTGTGTGTGTGTGTTATATTCCAAGGTATGTGCAGATTTTTCTCTGGCTAGGCATATTTCAGACCAATTAACTGACATTCCTGATTTATTTATGCACTATTATATTCAAATTTTGGTTTCCTTTAACCATGTCGCAACTTTATCTTTGCATACTATTGGTTCATGGGATTTCCTTTCACCCTTAAAGAGTGTGAAAATTGTAACACTTATATTTCCTTGTTTCCTCTTAGTTCCCTTAACGAATTCCTTAATCTTATCTCATTTCCTTCTCTTTGTACAGCAACGAAACTCATTGGAAATGAGGAGACGACGTACAGCGACTCGGAGCAAAGCATACAGAAGGTGAGCAGGGGCGTATATTCAGGGTGTGCTAGGTGTGCGCTGCACACCCTCAGTCAGAGAAAGAAATGCATGATAGTTATAAATAAATTCAGCAGTAAGTGGGAAACGATATTTTTCTTATTGTTTTTAGCCCTGTTATAATATTTTGTATTATAGGTGTTCTGTAGAAGCACTGCACACCCAATAATCAATTGTATCATTATGTAGCATAGCGCGTATGGTGGAGTGGGAGGGCAGACTGTTGAATATATGGAGCTTGGTGTGCGGCTCTACAAATGCACACTACTTGCGTTCGTTTTTGATGCTGATATTTTATATTGGCTAGAAGGTATAAAGTGTCTTTGCCATTCATTATATGAGCATAATTAAGACTTGCAGGAATTATAATATAGTATCTATTATGAAACCAAATGTTATTAAGTCACTTAATCAGAAATAAGGATTGAGTGCAACCTAAGTCATGGACTCTCTTACCGATGAAACAACAGAAGTAAGTTGAGTTGCCAAGTAACCCAAGTCATACTAACTCAGTTTCATTGACGCTTGTGTTGGGGGAGCACGTGCATTTCCCTTGACCAGATAAATGACTAGTTGTGAATTGTGAGTACATTGTAATTATTATTGTGTTGCGGTGTGTTTGCATCGTAATGATGGCGTTACCATGGCGATGGTAAAAGAGGGGAGATGGGAGTGAATGTGACATTCACTCCCATCTGCCGGCGGAGGGATACGAGAGAGGCAGCCTCCTGCTGCTACGCTGGTATTCTTAAAAATATCTTTCCCTTGAAAAGCGGCTACGCTGGTATAGACGGTATTTGTGGTTATGTGACTGGTATTAAAGTGGCTCATATAACTGTGGTGTAATAGTGGCTGATAAGACAGTGTTACAGGGGGTGGACACATGTTGTGGTGTTGTGTTGTGGTAACCTATGACTGTGGCCATGGTAGAGTCTCCTTGAGCTGTGACAGTGACCTTGAGAACTGCTGTGAGGTGCCAGGTGCCACATTATTACACCACCAGGGAAATGTGTTGAGGGGAGCCATTTGAGGCTGAGTGGCCTCAGTTTGCTCTCCATTGAAAAGATCTTGTTGACTAAAGTTAAACAGAGAGACTTTCTATGATAAAGTCATGAACAAATTTATATCAAAAACACGAAAAATAGAATTGAATTATAAGTAATCAAGTATGTCAACCACTCAACTGTGTAATTTAGGTGGTAAGCTTAGCCATAGACTAAACTATACTTGACTGAACACTCGAAATCGGACCTTTTGCAAACAGACCCTACGGCAGATTTTTAGAAAAATCAAATAAAATACTTAGAATTAAGATAGAAACCTCAAATAAAAAGCAAACACCTCAGAGTGATGTAAAGAATATGTTTATGAGCAACTAAAACAAATTAGTCAACATGCGTCATCGGTGGGCGACAATTATTAAATCCTAAGAAATCAAGAAAAACACAAAATTTGCAATAATTTCCAGGAATATTGGAATTTCAATCTGAAAACACTTACATGCATAGCCCATGTAGTCTATATTATTATGCAATACCATAGAATATACCATACGTGACTGTGCACTCGAAATCGGGTCTTTCGCAAATGTGTTCTGAGGCGATTTTTTGTTTGTTTTATTTGAATAAAATACTTAAAATCATCATAGAAACCTCAAACAAAAAGCAAACACCTCAGAGTGATGTGAAGAATATGTTTATGAGCAACAAAAACAAATTAGTCAACATACGTTATCGGTGGGCGACAATTATTAAATCCTAAGACACCAATAAAAACACCATATTTGCAATAATTTCCAGGAATATTGGAATTTTAAACTGAAAACGCATACATACATAGCCAATGTAGTCTATACTAATATACATGCATGCTTGAAATAAGATTTGAAATTATTTCCAAATATTCAGTTTGTTTTCTACGTTTTCACTGAGCATGGCAGGATACACAACACCTTAGTGTTGAGAGAGTAATTGTAAAATATAACCAAAACTTGAACACAACACTCTAAGTCACTCGTAATCAATTCACTCATACTCATACTTCACTCATACTTTCATATACCCATAAATAACATCAAGAAGAAAAAAACGTAACATTCCTAATCAACTTACGATGTTTGCTGAGTGTCATCGAGAGAGCGTTTCTCAGAGACTGTGTAAAATAACTCCATTGTAATTCCTTATTGGAGATGGTCTCTAGTCAGCTTGTTGGTTTCATTGCCTCCTCCTCCTCTTCTATCTAGCAATGTTCTTTCCAATGATTTTATCACCATACATCACTTTACGTACGTACTTTTCCTTTTATCCTGCCATGCACAGTGAAAACGTAGAAAACAAACAAAATATTTGGATATAGTTTCAAATCTTATTTCAAGCATGATTCAGAGTATACAATAGAAGCTGATGAAGCTACGGTCACACTAGGTTTTGCTCACGCTAGCTTGGCTTCCGTTTTCCCTGGATTTACAGCGATACGACTACCAGTCTGGTCACACACGTAGAAGAACTAAGTACTAACCTTGTGGAATCAGCTGATCGTAACAACAACACAAGCCGTTATGGAGGAAGCACTTCTCTTCTTCTTCTTCTGCTCATGAACATTTTCCATGAGACTTATAATAGCGTCATGGGACCAATGAATTGAACTATTTATGTTGTTGACCTTTGTAAAGGATTGTTTTGGTTTTCTTCTTCTTCTTGTGACTTCTTTCGCCTTTTGCCTTTCGCGCCACGAATTATTGTGAAAAATTCATTCCCAAGCTGATATAACGATTATATGACATTTGATCACAATCAAATCATATTCAGGAATGGTGATTTCACAATATGTGATGTTTTATTTCAGAAATTATTGCGAATTTGCCAGAAATTTTTGCTATAAACAATATGCTTTATACACAACCCCCACACGATTTTTCACTCAAACTTGTAATCTTTATGTTAATTTCCTATTTGCAAAAGTTGTAAAATAATTTTTTATGTTCAGCCATGGTTCAGCAATCATTACTGATTGTAAAGACATGAAATACAATGTCCTAAGTAGAATATGAACTGATATATGAAGTATTATCTGTCATCACTCATAGCAGCGTAATCTATAGGACCGAAATGTAATATCGTCTGTCAGCGATTGTCGCGAGTGTCCAGTCAAGTATAGTGTAGTCTATGACTTAGCTAATCAAAATGAATAAATTTAATTTATCTAAGTTTTCACATAAAATTTACTTTATTTTCCAACTAACTGTATGAATAACTATAACATTGTAATTACACACACACACACACACACACACACACACACACACACACACACACACACACACACACACACACACACACACACACACACATCAGTAATTAGGTATATGTTAGTTATGGACAGAATCACTGTTCAGCATACCCAGTGACAGAAACCATCATACGCCACTGAAGATGAGTGCATGATTTCACCTTGAGGTGAAAGGCGATGATTGGCATGACAAAGCTCGCTTTCATATGAAGTGTGTGTGTATACTAAGATAATTATTCTGAGGAACTACATTAACATGCAAGATTAGTGCTCAGGAAGAGCTTAATGAAGCACTAATATTACTCTCCCCACACAGAAGGTGCGGTATCCGAAGTCAGTCTTCTTCATCATTGGCAATGAGTTCTGTGAAAGGTTCTCTTATTATGGCATGAAAGGTGAGCCTGATTCCTCAATATTTTTTTTCAAGGTTGTATATAACCTGAGCTAAGCTTATGGATTTGAATAACTTATAGAAACATAAGAAAAACCCCCCAACAGATTAATGTGAATAGACGCTCAATTAATCGTATGAGAATATAACCCAGAAATTTTAAAATTCTTAGTTAGCTGATCTAGCTTATGCTTGTCAGTGTTGAGTGGCTCATGGCAGCTTCTTGGTGAGAGGGGCAGCGCTCTCTCATTAACCCAAACAAAACTATATGGTCTATAGTTACCTAGTTCGGGGGATGTTGATGCTGTGTAGTAGAGGAGTCTGTGGCTGCTTATCTCTATAATGGCATGTTAAGGAGGGAAAGATGCTAAAGCGACCCAGGAGAAGTTATCAAGTGATGTTAAATATAGTTAAGGAATGCCTGTCACCATTAAGTTTCAAAAGAGTGACAAGAGATGACTCTATTTCAGTGAATTGCCCCAACATTTCGTTTACATTTCCTGTTTCATATTTTAGTTTAGAGACACAAATTTTATGCTCCTTGACCATAATATGGAGGCGTGAATCGTATTTTTGCTACCATGAAGCGCCTCTTCACATTTGCCACTCAAAAAATATTGTCTATAGATATATTTTTTCTTTCTTTTCTTTTGATTTTCAACAGTAGTAGCTGCAAGAAAGGATTGAATAAATGTTAATTCCATGGCACCAACACATTTTCTTTTCTCTGCAGCCATCCTTATCCTGTACCTCCACTACCAGTTGTACTTCAGTGAAGATACCTCAACAGTCATTTACCATGTGTGGGCTATGCTGTGCTACTTCACTCCCATCTTGGGTGCAATTATTGCTGACGCATGGCTGGGCCGCTTCAAGTAGGTTCTTTTCCCCATTTGCAGGCTGTTAGAGATGCACTCTTATCTGGAGGTGTTGATTTTCCAATGTTTGGAAAATCTTTTATTTATCAATGTATTGCAGCTTGATAGTAGTCAGAATGTATGATTTTTTATGAATTGAAAGTAGAATGTGAGATACTGAGCCTGCTGTATGCAAAAAATGGGAAATGTTTACGATAATTGAGTTTGATTTTCTAACACTATTAAAATATTAAATTGTGTAGAAGATAGAAAAGAAAACCAAGAATTGTCCACTTGAGATGGAGAGTAGAAGCAGGTGGAGGGAACTGAATCTCTCTTTAATTTGCCTGTTTCACTGTACAGACTCACTTACTCCGACTCATCTGATGATAATAGTTGATGTGATTTTTGGACTGTGATTGTGTTGAACTAAACATGGCTCCCACACCTACAAGTCGTATATGTACATCAAACATGTATTTACACACTTTTCAAAGGTATCAACTAAATGTCCAAATATTTCAGTAACCTGAAGCACCTTTGTCCCTTACTTTTGGATTACAGAACATTTATAATACTACAACTGTATTACTTTGAAATCATCTTTTACCTTTGTCCTATTCTTTGGTTTGTTCCTGTCTATCACGGTTTTGCATTATATGATCAATTTTACGTTCCAATTAGGTGCAAGCTCTTACATTGTATTGTTTTTCACATATAAATGGATGAAATTAGAATATTATATTTAACATTTTAGTTAGATTTTATATAGTTCAATACCTTGTTCAGGCTATATGATATTGAATTGTGTAATTTCTTCCACAGAACCATATTCTATATATCCATCGTGTATGTAGTGGGAAATGGTGTCCTCTCAGTATCTGCTGTTACTCCTTTATTTGATGACCTGACTGTAAAAAAGTAAGTAGCATGTAATACTGTAACTTACATCATCCTTAGTATATTCTAATATTGTCTTTTTATTTCTTTGTACAATAGTATGCATGTTTCATATAGCTGCATGAGATGCACAGCCTCACAGCTGAAAAAGAAAAAGAAAGAAAGAAAGGATGTACTGTACATATATATATATATATATATATATATATATATATATATATATATATATATATATATATATATATATATATATATATATATATATATACATATATATATATATATATATATATATATATATATATATATATATATATATATATATATATATATATATATATATCATTTGCTCTTTTGCAGGGTGATAGCCTTCCTTGGGTTGTTTCTGATAGCACTGGGTACGGGTGGTATTAAGCCATGTGTATCAGCTTTTGGAGGAGACCAGTTTGTACTTCCTCAACAAGAGCGACAGCTGATTCAGTTCTTCTTTATCTTCTACTTCAGGTTAGTATAATTAATACATGGATATATTTTTAGCAATTAAGGAAACAAATATTTTGTGTGTGATGTTCTTTGTAGAGACACAAGTGTAAGTAAAAGGCTTAGGCCGTGGTTTGGAAATTGTATTGTGACCTAGTGCTTAACCATCCTTCCTCCATCACGGATCTTACCTGACTGCACCTTGAAACACTCATTGCTCATTTCCTTGGTAATGAAAATGCCAAAACTTGAATTTATTGATCGAAATACAGTCCCTAGATATTAAGGTACTTACTACTGTACTTGTTTATGAGACTCAGTTTTACTTGCTGGGAACTGATGAAAGAATGCATGCAATTATCAGTTTGAGTCTCATTTTAGAAACAAGAAAAATGAAGTACAATCTCTTTTGGGTATTCCCTAAATACTTACTGATTTTTGTATTGATTCTCATCAGAATATAACTGTTTCTTGTTGCAAATATGATAGAGACTAAAACAGAAATTCCCATCACAAAGAAAAAGGTTGCAAAGCCAAATTATTCACATTCCCAATCACATATCACTCAAACTCTGAAAACTACTATCATAGGCATTGATTCAGTTTACGACATATGTCATATGTCCTTCCTTCATGTTCAGTATCTAGTATAATTACCCTGATTGTAAAGAAAGTGTAAACCCTTACATCAAAATCTACATGATCTTTGATTTCACTCTACCCTCACATATTGCATTTTGCTGCTATTGAGCCTACCTGTAAAACTGCACAAAATTGTCTATTGCACCCGAAATGATTATTATCACGCTCCTAAATTGGTGGAAAAAATTCTAAAAAATGCACAAGGTGTTGTGACATGACACCAAAAGTTGGTGGCCAAAGTTACCAATGTCCGGTGTGCAGAAGCACTGCGTATGACAATAATTTTATATAGCTTTGCATTATGTTTCCAATTCTACATCTGTATTACACAAGCATATATATAGTAAAACTAAAGTTTAAATTTGAAAACTTGTGCATCTGAATTTGTAGGCAGAATTGGGAATGTAATGCAAAGGTATATAAAATTATTGTCATACCCAGTGTTGCTGCATGCTGTGATTGGTTGCCTGACCCCCAGTCTACTGTGCCTTTTCTCAAAGTGAAGTGATTGCTGTGTGGAATGTTTCTTTATTTAATGTTTTTTCTATTGAAATATTTCTATATATTGTATAAAAACTAAGTAAAAGCAATAAAAGTAACAACTTAGAGGTCTTAGCACCAACTTGAATTATTTCCATAAGTTTTTCAGTCCCGCTATCGCGATTTTGGGTACAGCACAGCGATAGACCCACCAATTAGGCACGATAGCCTAGGTTTCAGTGTACAGGACACACTTTCCCTATTTTCAGTTCAGTAATCGAGTGTTATAGATATTAAGGTTATAATTCTACCTCGTTACAGTATAAATGCTGGATCACTCTTGTCCACCTTGATAACACCAATCCTGAGAGATGATGTATCTTGCTTCAATGATGACTGCTACTCCCTTGCTTTTGGTGTACCTGCATTGCTAATGCTCGTTGCTCTTCGTAAGTACAGACTTATGTATGCAAATTTATTCTTGATAGTTGCTTGGAAATATGTATCACATCACTAATAGGATAACTTTATATTGCATCCATTATACCACATACTTTTCATTTAGTCCTGAACATTTTATGTATATACATACCTCTCAAAACATTTGAAGATTCATATGACTTTAAATTGTAATCTATCTATCTATCTGACTCATATCTCCATTAAAAGTGGGTAGCATTAAGTGTTCAGGGAAACTACTCTCTCCTCTCCCTCTGCACTCAATCTTTTTGTAAGAAAGAATACAGAGGAGGGGCTTCCCAGATCCATCACTCCGTTCCTTTTGGTCACCAATTTATGATCCTCTTGCCAAACTTACATTCAATAGCAAACTAGTAAATCTAGTCTACCACTCATTGGCATTTTTCAAAGGCCAGTTTAGTAATGCTATGTGTTTTTGCAAATTAATTTCTAGTTATGTAATGTACTGTAATATAAATGCATTTCTATGTACATGTTTTACATTTATTGCCAATTCTTCAGTTATGTTTGTGTCGGGACTTACATTTTACAAAATCAGCCATCCAGAGGGTAGCATATTATTGCAGGTGGCTTACTGCATTTGGGTGAGTCTTAGATACACATCCATTGCGGTGGTGGGTTGCCTATTTTATATCCTTTCACATTTATAATTTTCATGTGTCTGATAGATTTTTTGGCATATCAAAGAATGTATTTAGATTGAAACCCACATACTTATATTTTGTTACGCCTTCAGGCTTATAGATAAGCCTGAAAAACATTCTGTTTGCATCCAATCCAACCAAATCATCATTCCCAAAGCTAACTGGTGCAGACAAAATTAAAAATGTGTACATATGTGAATTCAATTAGAACAAAAATTAAGCCTGTAATATTGTTACCAGAGAATTTACACGTTTTAAAACATAAACATGAACATACTTAGAAGACTAATTGTCATCATTAATTTAATTATTATCAGTGACTATTTACCACACTATATAAAGAAAATATTGTGATAGAAGAGCATACAAAGTTAGTGTTTCTCATTGCCACAAAAACTATGGAGACATTTGGAACTTTGCCATTCTAATAATGGCTCAGTGCTCTAGATGTGAGTGATAAATGACTGGATCATGGAATAGTATGTAATTTCATGATTTAGGTATACTTGTGCAAAATTAGATTATTATACAATAATAATTCAATGTTTGTAAATATCGTGAACACAGTCGTCTTTTAACACAAGCAGGCAATACACACTTCATTGGTAAGTACAGTTTAATTCATGCATGACTAAGAGTGTCATTTTTTTCTTTTTTTCTTTGCATGGTCTGTAGTGATCTTTCTGCTCGGATATGTTGTTCGGATCTATAAGATTGTACCTCCTCAAGGAACAGTCTTGAAAGAAGTCTTTGGCTGCATACGGGTAGGTATATTTTTATCTTTTTGATCATGTGCTATATATATTTGAAATGTATCATTGATATGTGCTCTTGATTTCTTCTAACATGTTGAATGAAGCATACAGAGGTAGATGCTTTCTAGAATTATCATATACATTTTTTCAAGATTATAAGTTAGGGTCTTCCTTCTCTTTGCTATTTTTTGTACTTTATTCTTACATTTATATATGCTATTTGACCAAAGGGTAATTGGCCCTCTTTTCTACCTGTCACAAAAATACTAGTTCATACTTTCCTAGAACCTATTAATGATATGATAAATAAGAACATAAGAACATAAGAATTGAGGAGACTTGTAAGAGGCCAGTTGATGACCTACACGAGGCAGTTTCTTGTCCCCCACCCTTGGAATAATCCAATATTTATCCATCCCACCCTTCATCCCTATCCATACTCTGATCTAGCCGTCTTTTAAAGCTACCTATTGACTCACCACTTACTACGTACGTGTCTACCCAGCCTATTCCAATCATTCACCACTGTTACTGAACCAATATCTACCAATGTCTGTCCTGAATCTAAGTTTTTCTAGCTTGTACCCATTTCCACGTGTCCTATTCTGACTACTAATTTATAAAACCTGATCAATGTTTCCACACAATCAGATTACACTGCCTGGCGGTATTTTCAGGCGGTATTACCGGTATTACAGGCATTAGAAGCCCTTCGGTATACTGGTATTTTTGACGATTTTTGTCGTCAGCCTGTCAGCCCATCAGTCCACCATAACACACTCACAACGCAACACACTCACCTTCTTCTCTATCCGTGTAGGTCATCATGTCCTAACACTTCTTTTACTGTACCTAACACGCTATAATTAACACTGTTGGATGTAAACAAATAATTACGGTTTTTTCTCATTTTTTCATATTTTTTTCAAATTTTCTTTTTTCAATGGCTTATTTAGGCTTTACTTTCGGTTTGAATAGTTTTTTTATATGCTATTTTATGGTTTATATTGGTTTAATTTCACTATTATTGGCTTTATTCTATATATTGATTTTATGATTGACCTTAGAAATAAAAATTTTTCATGCAATAATTACGAATCAAATATAACAAACGTTTATGTAGGAAACGGTTAGGTATTTCAGACGATTTTTTAAAGTATATATAATTGCTTTCCTGTGTATAATAAAAATCTCAATTTTGGTTTTATATATACGTGATGCAGCAGTCAACGCACGGCTGCCATCTCGGTACCTGTTGAAACTTGTTGATATTCTTATATTAGGTTATATTAGGTTACGCTTAATAGGTAATGTTTTCTTTATATCCTTCCACTTTTAATAGTGAAGAATAATGTGCTACTGCTCCTCCATCCCTCAAATAGACATGTAGAGGAACAGGGAAGGTTGAAAACGAAGAAATATTATCACCGGGTTAGAGATGCTGTCGGCTGTTAGCGGTCACAAGAAGAAGACCTGTTCTGTTATGTTTGATCAAATTACACTTAATAGGCACTGTTTTCTTTATATCTCTCCACTATAAATGGTGAAAAATGATAGATTACTGCTTCTCCATCCCTCAAAATGACATGTAGAGGAACAGAGAAGGTTTAAAACGAAGAAATATCATCACCAGGCTAGAGGTCCTGTCTGGCTGGTAGCAGTGCAATGACTGTGCTAGCAGTGCAATGAGTGTAATAGGGAAAATTTGAAATGTTTTTTCTACAGGATCTTAAGTATACATTGATGCAATTTGCAGGAAGCATTACGGAAAAAGAACAAGAGCAAAGAGAAGAAGGAACACTGGTTAGATTATGCAAAGGACACTTATGGTGATGATCTTGTTGCTGATGTGAAGGTGTTGCTCAAGGTGCTTCTGTTGTACATTCCTCTGCCCTTCTTTTGGGCTCTGTTTGACCAGCAGGTTTGTACCTCAGCTTGGCTTTTTGTTTTATAATATAATGAAAACTGTGGCTGAATTCATGATAATATTTAATTTTTGATCAAATAATGTGATTATAGAATGCCCTTATGTAATATCTTTAATTGTGAATTGCTAAAAAAAACTATTTTGAGTCAACTATGAAAGGCAATAACTATGCATGGTAGAATGGCTGGGAATTGAATCCCCAACTGAAAACCCAAGATACATTACTCCTTACGAGTCAACATCAGTCCAATCTCAACACCTTTGATATGCTGTGGGATTATATAGAGTACAGGGTTCCTACACATCCTGGAAAGTCCTTCAAATACTGGAAAAAAAGCCTTTTCTTGAAAGTCCTTGAAAATTCCTTGAAAAGTCTAGTTATATAATTTTCTTGAGTTTTGCAATTCAATAGTAAAGTCATGAAAATGTCCTGGAACTCATGAATTTTTGCCATCAGTTTCAAAATTAATTAAGATGTTTAGCAATATTATTTAGTTTTTGTTACAGTAATTAAAAAGGTTGTATTTATTGTAGGTAATGCTATTACTTATCACAATTGGTTTCCTTTTGACGGAGGTAATGTACTCTTTGGGCGATATATTCAGGACGTAAAATGATTATGGAAAACACGCAATTTGTTTTGGAAAAGTCTTGGAAAGTTCCTTGATTCTGTTTCTCAGAGTTGTGTGGAAACTGATATAAGGCAAGAGTATAGCCTGATAGACAATGCTATGAATGCAGGCTCATATATTTAATAATCAGCCAATTACATTTTTATTTACCTTAATGATAAAAGAAAATAATTATGGCATTCATTGATTCATATGACAAATATTACAAATGATGAATCAGATGTGTGAAAGAAAAATGAAAAACACCATTGGGCTTTTGTTGAATGTATTTAGGCTATAGAATTTTATTGTTCCCCAGGGGTCACGTTGGACCTTCCAAGCAACTCGTATGGACGGGGCCATTGGGAGCTGGACTTTGAAGCCCGACCAGATGCAGGTACATAAGTGATAACTAAATGTATGATCTATATTATTTGCTCCTATTAGCATTTCTTATGAAGTAAGGGAATACTGCACATGTGAACTACATGTAACATTATAGGTATTATGTATTATATTATACTACTCACAATTTTGATTTTACTTTCATTCTTCTTCCTAGGTGGTGAATCCTCTGCTTATCCTAGTAATGATTCCCATATTTGACCGAGGTGTGTACCCGTTGTTGGGCCGCTGTAACTTGCTCAAGCGACAGCTGCCAAGGATGTTTACAGGCGGCGTGCTTGCTGGAGTGGCTTTCCTTGTCTCTGGCTTTTTGGAATTGAAGCTCGAGGTAAGGATTGTTGAAGCTTTGAAATAGAAACCATTAACATTTCCACACACAGTATTATGATAATTGTATTCTGTTATATTATATACTGTTATATCATCCCTTTTTGCACCCTTTTTTTCTCTCTTTTTTTCTCTTATTATCAATGTTCATCCAGATGTTCGCCTTACCTTCCAGGAAACTTACCCAGTTAGCATCAATAATGGGCACTCTCGTGTGACCTTCATCAATACTCTTCCCTGCCAAGTCAACATCACTCCATCATGGAATGATGACATGATATCCATGATGTCTTTTGAATCTTATGTGAGTATCACTAACAAACACCTACATCTATAATTGAACAGTAAAATATTTCCTCAGAGTATGGAACCTCCTTTGTACCATGTAATGATATGCAGAAAATACTTCCAATGGCTTAACTAAATTAAAAGAACAAGGTAAAACATCACTGTATATAGAATTTGAACGGATGGTCTTACAGTAGTTAGATTATTTGTACTAATTAAAGTTGAGTTGCACATTCTTTAAGTTGATTTACATAACATTATCTTCCTCTGCAAATTGATAATATTTTACCTGCTGATATTTTGTTCATATAAATTAATATTTTCTTGTTCTTTTCAGAAAGGAAAGGATATATCAGTGATTTCTGAAAATAAAAACTTAACTGAAAAAAACTTCAACGTGACATTGAGTTTTAATACTAGCGACTGTGGAAACATTAATGACAAATTAGACTCATATCACTTAACTCTTCAAGAAAAAACGGTGAGTAAACTTGTTATGAAAGGGATGTTCACATTGCATTATAGTGTTTTTGGTAACCAACAGTGTTGGGGTAAAATGTTTAATTTAATTCTTATTTAAAACATTTTAGTAATTGTTATCAGGATTATTAAAACTAATATAGCAAAAGAATGTAATGATGTGTGCTTGGCCAAGACAACATGCAGAATTGTTAAGTTTTGTGGAAAAAAAAGTTAGACATCCTTTATGTAGCAAAACTCTTTGTACCATAATTTGAATGTGTCTTTCAACAGTTTAACAAATTGATCTGTGACATTGGATGGGACCACCCACCCTCCACCCATCGCAAATGTAAACTATACAATGCAAAATTTGTGAGGGTTTTTTACAGGTAATTATAAGTTAATTATTTTTTAAAGTTCATGATGATTTTGTAGTGTACTAAGTTCTTGCCTTGTTTTTTCTTCAGGCTCACGTTGTTTTGATCACGGCTGACACATATGCTTCCCTAGTAGTGAATATTGACCCTCCGGACGAAATTGGAAAGTCAGATAATGGACTTCCAAAACTGAGGTAGATCATAAGTTAATTGTTATTTCCAGGTTTACTTGTGTGCAGAGATACTTTCCATGGTTGTAATTATTTATTTTCTTTATCGTGAAAGACTATGTCTGTACCTCACTTCTATCTAGTATTATTAGATGTATAATTGATGTTTACTTATTAAGATTAGCAATTATATCTATACAACTGAGACTACTGCCAACACGTATGATTCTTTATCATTGGTTTGCATTAATGCATAATAGTATTACTATCTTTCATATCTATAATTGTGAATTATTAAAATTTTCAACTATTTGATTGAGAATTACAAAGTTCTATGTGTTTTGCCATAGATGGGGATGTACCCATGCTAGGTTGTACATTTTTCTAAGTTATCTAAAACTTCAAAAGCATTTCTAACCATGATATTTCTGTAATCACCAAAATATCATAGAATATCTCTATAGTCACCAGAACATATTAGCAATGAATTAGAGAATTAGAAAACTCTTAGTATAGATATTTTATTTGTTTTCATAGAATTAATACAAACCCTCGTTCTCTGCAGGATGCTTTACAACATAGACAGTACACTACTGGATTCGAGTGTGATTTTGTCTGGGAGTGTGGAGAAATATAATATTTCCTTTGGAAACTCAAGTAAAGGAGACATATCTGGCACTGAGTACCAGAAAGTGGAGCCAGGAAGGTATGTTAGACAGGCAAATATAAAGTACAGGTTGACCATCACTAATCTGGCAACCACGGGACCTTAGGACTGCTGGACTTTCAAAATTTCCGGAATTATTGATGTTTTGTTCACCGACTATATTATATGCTATGTATATTGTAATAGAAAATGACTACAG
>JAXIVD010001232.1:40000-42500 GCA_036785275.1 Cancer borealis
GACTATCGCCAAAAAGTATGACACCAAGTTCATCATGAACCTCGTCTTCCAATACCTAGAACCTATTGCTTGTAACAACACTGCTATAACTAGCACCTGTCTCAATCTTACTCCTTCGTGTAACACGGAAGTCATTTATATCATCTAACTTTTCTCTAATCTCACAATCCTACCATCCAGTGTATCTCTGTTTTACCATTTGATTCATTAGAAGTACTGACCCATTATTTACTGATTCCCTATCTATCTCTCTTGCATCTTTTCCTAAGACAAAGCTTTTATCTATAGCCTCTAACTGCTATTCTGGTATCCAGAACTTCTAATTTATCGCTTATCTTGCTAATCACCTCACAAAATAAGCAGCAAACATATTCCTCATTTTCCTGAATGAGGAAATGACTGTCGGCCTGAATTTATAAATGGCCGTTTGCAAGTTAAACATTCATAATGAGTGCCATTTTGAATCCTTGAACTGCCTCATGAAATTTTATAGCAAATAAATCAAATTTTATAGCAAGCAGTAAAATTTTATTGCAAGTAGTAAATTAATTTTATTTTAGCAAGTATGGTAACATATACAGTAACCTGAAATGAAAATGTGGGGCTGGCGTGTGCTCCTCGTGTTAAGGACACTAGGTCGGCAACGTTGCATGAGCTACAATGCCAAGTGTAATGGAAGGTTTACAGAGTCATTGCTTTACTCTCAAATCGTGAGCCATTCATAAAACCATGCAGCCATATTATAAAAATGTAGAACTTGAGGTGGTGGCCTAGTAGCTAACGGTCGGGCATCCCAGATCAGGATCTCGCATTCGAGCCTCGGCACGTGCTGGCCACTTTTCTATGGTAATCCTGCCAAGTGGACTAAGAACACCTACATGCTGCCCTAACATTATCCTCGACAGGACTGCAAAGCTATATGTGCGAGGAGCTTCCACTGGCAGCATGAGCCTCTCTATATGAAAAACAAGGCATCACTCAAAAATCTAACCTGTGCTATTAACGGGCGGAGGTCGACCCTCTAAGGCCTCCATTAAGCCTACTGGTGCAACAGGTAAAGGATAAAAAAAAAGTTAACATAACAGTTAACAGTATGAGAGAGGTCATCCTCAGGCTGATATCGGTGAATGTGACAACAATGTGGAAATCCCACAGCCACGCCCAAGAGCTCAAGATAGGCTGGTTTGACTATAGTTGAAAAAAAGTCACTGCTCTCCTTTCACAGCAGCAGCTGTCTGAAGTACACACGGGTCGTATGTGAAATTCATAGTCCCCAAATCTTTGGTTGGCACCTTGTATAATTGTCAGCACATTGTGTTGGTTGAGCTAAAGAAAAAAACTGCAAAGTGCTTCCATGCAAAATTATTGTGCGTACTGACATTCTTGACTTCATAACTTCTAAAAAGTAGATGCAAAGAGGATTTAAAATATCTTCTAATTAGTTTTTTTCCCATTTCTTACAAAATAGTCATATGAAATTTGCGTCTACTTCAATATTTCATACAGTGATTCACATGGTCAGAAGACACCAATTGAGAAGAAGATTTAACAGAATAAGCTGAAGGATTTGATGTAAAAAACAACAACCAGGTGTTGGGTACGGATGGGATGTTGTAAATACTAGCTGCTGCAGGTCGCAGCAAAGTTGAAGGCTTATTCACCATGTTATTTACTAAAGGAGATGATGGTTCAAAGTGGGTAGTGAATACTCAAGTCTGCTGAAATGGAAATTTTTGCAAAGGGAGAATTTATCAAGATATGCTCCACTTAGTAGGTTGAATACCCCTAGACTTTTATATAGTCAGTGAAATTAGAAGAGAGGTATAGATAGCACAGATATTATTTGTGATGAATGGCAATTAAGTCTTAGGTAGGTGGTAGAAAACTCCGAAGATTTAAGCTCATGGTTATGAGAATAAATGATCATTGTTTGCATGGTGGCAGTGGGTGGTCATAAGAGCGCATTCTAAATACATACAACTATCATTAGATTGGAGATTTGGATGATGAATATAGATTAGTAGATTAGTAGATGAGTAGATTAGAAATAGTCAAGGAAAAATGAATATGATGAAGAGATGAGATGAGAAAACATGTATAGGTAAAGACGAGACAACAACACACTAAGGTAACAATCTGTTTATGATTGTTAACTTTCATGCTCATTTTCTGCACGCATCGAAGGTGGAGTCGAAATTATGAGAGACAGAGAGGGGGAGAGAGAGAGAGAGAGAGAGAGAGAGAGAGAGAGAGAGAGAGAGAGAGAGAGAGAGAGAGAGAGAGAGAGAGAGAGAGAGAGAGAGAGAGAGATGAAAAAGTCCTGAATCATAATGTTGTGCACTCAATTAACTGGTTCGAGCATGTGTTTTGGGTGAGCAATACCTCTAAGAGTGTAATGCAGTAGACATGTTATATTCATAAAAAAAAAGTACAGCTGCATATATAAACCTTTCCTGGAAAAAACCGTATATCCTCACTGATTTATCATCCAGCCATGACC
>JAXIVD010001232.1:45000-47500 GCA_036785275.1 Cancer borealis
ATTATTATTATTATTATTATTATATATATATATATATATATATATATATATATATATATATTTTGTGTGTGTGTGTGTGTGTGTGTGTGTGTGTGTGTGTGTGTGTGTGTGTGTGTGTGTGTGTGTGTGTGTGTGTTATCTGTTTGTCTCCGTCTGATAGTCTCTGCGTGTTTGCCTGTCTATTTGTGTGTTTCTGTCTGTCTGTCATTAGCACCAGAGCTATAGGCGAAGATACAGAACAGTCAACATTAACTTTAAAACATCCGTACATGTTAGGCAGCAGCTTCGCATTTTCATAAACGTAGGCGAACGTACACCACTTCAATAATGCAACGTGTGACCAGAAGCGGGTAACGAGATGATGGCCTTGACAGGTGAACCTTTGGGGGAACCTCCGTTTCTTTCACACTTGTAGCCATATCCGTGCATATGTCTGCCTTTAAGCTCACTTCCATGCCTCATTTATAATCCTTCCCATGATTGATCTAAATGTCTGTTTAATATAGTGTACTTTACTACACATTGACTCTCACTCTTCAACATTGTTACATTGGTATGTTTGTCCTAGTATCTACACCCGCATTTATCTCCGCATTTAACTGTTCTAGTAATAGTTCGCAAACCAGTTAACATTTCTTTCTACTGCGCCCTAGACCGAGCTCCCAACAATAAAAAGAAAAAAAAAGTGAAGACGAGAAAAAAATGGGAGTTACCCAACCAGGAACTTGACGAAACGACTCCTTGCATAACTCGGCCAGTCGGTTTTGTATTCCAGGTTTCCTTTCTATCGCTGAAGGCTGTATGTTTCTGTAGAAAATAACAATATACAATCATGTCAGGACTATACTCTGCGTTCATGTGTATGGTATTGGATTTTGTTTGAATTATGATTTTGTTACGTGTGTTGATTAAGGTGGTGGTGCTGCTGATTAGTATGTTTGTTGGTGAGGTAGGTGTGTGTGTGTGTGTGTGTGTGTGTGTGTGTGTGTGTGTGTGTCTGTGTGTGTGTGTGTGTGTGTGTGTGTGTGTGTGTGTGTGTGTGTGTGTGTGTGTGTGTGTGTGCGTGCGTGCGTGCGTGCGTGCGTGCGTGCGTGCGTGCGTGCGTGCGTGCGTGCGTGCGTTGGGGGGGGGGGGGCATGAACATAATTTGAGAAAGAATGACATTAGTTGTTCTCATGTTGTCTATGTATTGTGGTTCTGCGCCTCTGCTGGTTTCCTGACCGTGAGAGCGAGTCGCAAAAGAAGTATGTTATTTCACTCGTCACTGATTTCATGTGTGTTCCTGGCGGTCCATCCCACGGTTAATGGGTTAATGGCCATTGTCCAGTCTTTCTCTTTCTCTCTTTCTTTATCTCCCTTTCATAGATTGTATTATTTACATATCAGTACAGGCATAAAAATATTCAAAAATAAAAGTTAGAAAACAAGAACTTTAATCATACTTATTATATTACTCGTGTGAATCATTGCTATACACAAGTGAAGTGTAGAGCTTCTGAATGTAAACGATAGACAGGAAGGATCAGTTGGTGAATGGGTTAGTGGGTGAGTCTATGATGAAGGGAAATAGGCGAGGTTAAGGGGCTGTACGTACGCATAGAGGCTGCAAAGGGGAGGATGCGTAGGTCCCAGTTGCGAAATTCACCTGTTTTCGTGTATTGCTGGGTGAGACGGGGAGTGTATCTAGCACGAAGAGGGAGGAAAAACTTAACACTGTTGGAGGGGAACAAATTGGTCTCAAGGACAAAGAAAACATTGATAAGGAAGAAAAGCATGCATATTCCGTAAGATCAGACTCCGTCCATGTTGAATTGTTAGTCACGCTTCGCCTGCCTTTAAACAGGTACGAGGAAAATACATAGTGAGCACAATGACAGGAAATGCACGTGTAGTGATTATAGAAAAAGGAGCTCAATTTTTTTTGTTACAATATCCTGTGATTTGTTTTTGTGAGTTGCATCCTTTCCCCACACGCTATGGTGGTGAAGGGAAGAGAGTGAGCGAGTGGGTGGTGGGTAGGAAAGGAATGGAAAGGATGAATGGTGAGTGTTGAAGGACGGTGAGTAGGAGCAGCTTGAGTTGAAGAAGAATTACTGTGGTCGTGATGGGTCGTCGTCCCACGTCCTAACGGTTATGGTGATTGTTCGATGATTAGGTAATTGTAATGGAATAATAAATCCTTGTGTACCACTCATGGATCTTGCAAAACAGCGAACACTTCATTGCAATAAACACAACTTTATATTCATACTCCACAATTACTAAGTGTACTTCAAATTTATCCAGATTGTAATTACGCTGCATGACAACTGTAATGTTAGCAGTCAGGTTCATCAATCGAGATAGTCTTGCAGCTGTGATCTGATCAAGGTCAGAGGTATGATGTGTCCTTAACATAAATATATGGTCAATAGCTACCTAGTTGTGGAGGATTATTTAATCTTCCTATCGACAGCGGCTTTGTTACTAAATTGACCAGACTCCAGATACAAGCTTCAGA
>JAXIVD010001232.1:60000-62500 GCA_036785275.1 Cancer borealis
CATCAATAGAAAAAAAAAAAGGTTGTAATTTCAGGACAAGGCCATTTCCAACGCCCTCTTGCACGTCATGCCTCCCCCCCCCTCCCTCCCTGTGTCAGTGTCAAACCAAGGACGTTCATTCTATAACCTCTAGACCCCCCCTATCTCCCACAGCTGCACCATGAAACACCCTATGCCACTCCTAGGCAACACCCTCCACCCTTTGGAAACCAGGGGTGGCCAGGTAAGGAGGGCTGGGAGGTGCACTTACCACCATTGTTACCTAATGATAACCTGCTCAACAAATAATGTTACCTATTGGGTTGTCCTTGTTCGTGTTGCAATTATTATTATTATTATTATTATTATTATTATTATTATTATTATTATTATTATTATTATTATTATTATTATTGTTGTTATTGTTATTATTTTATTATTATTATTATTATTATTATTATTATTATTATTATTATTATTATTATTATTATTGTTGTTGTTGTTGTTGTTGTTGTGGTTGTGGTTGTGGTTGTGGTTGTGGTTGCTGTTGCCGTTGTTGTTGTTGTTGTTGTTACTGTTGCTGTTATCATCATCATTATCAACCTTATCATTGCTTCCTTCTGAATGGAATAATGAGTGACAAGTGGGTAGGGTATGTATGGTGTATGTAGCAAGATAAAGTGGGACTACGTAGGTAAGTGAATTATTGTTTGCGAGTCGCACTTCCCTAGTTACAGATACTGGAAGATGCTGTAACTTATAGTCCCACGATTTGTAAGGGTGTGCAATGGAAGGAAGTCGAAAGTGAAAACGATAGAGTAAAGAGTGATGTGATGTAGTATAAGTGACGGAGGTTCAACACGTACTGAGATAGTCTCGAATGATGCAGCATCGGAACAAATAATAAAGATATCGTTATTTCGGTGATAATATTGATGCAGGAATTTCATGGAGGTGGAGATAGGCTATCAGATGAGATACATAGATAGATAGATAGATAGAGAGAGAGAGAAGAAAAAAAAACTGATGTATAGTTAGGTATGAGGGTACCTGCTGAAACGGGTAATAGACACGGATACAAAAATAATATAAAAGTTATTTACACAATCGAAATGGGAGATGAAAGATTAAGGAGAAGACCAAGTAGTGAGAGAGAAATGGTGTTCAGGAAGCATTAGGTCACAGATCTAAACATTAACGAAGGGGAATAACAGGCATAAAAAAGATTGAATTTTGAAGTTAATAAGGAGACACGCGACTCTGGTGTACGAGTTTTTTTCTTCCCATTGTAATGAAGTGGCTGCGGTGAACCACTGACAGACAGGTTGGGATCAAGTCTTCAGGTTACGGAGGAGTGAAAAAATAAGAAGAAAAAAATGTATATATATATTTTTTACTTCATTTATTTATTTGTTTATATATTCATTTATATAAGTAGACTTGTATATATGAGGGAAGGCTGAGTGTGTGTTAGGGCGTCAATTATTTTTTTTTTTCTAAAAATATTATTCTTCCATGTTGATTGCCTTCCTCCTTTCTGGCATGACACATCGCATCTGGAGGAATGGACAAGGTTTATAAAATGAAAAATAATAGTATTATTGATGATTTTATGAACATTTATTTCTTTTCCTAATTTTCCTTCATAAGTTTTCATTTTTTTTTTCGCATTTTCTCGAAACAAGTACATGACTTTAGCCAAGTGCATGTATACATGGATACATGCACATATACATACATATGCAGTACATACATATATAAATAATTATACATAAATACATTATATAATTATAACACTTTTGTCCCTCCACATTGAACGTTATTGGTATGTTCTTTATTACAAATCTCAGCTGGAAGTTTCACAGCTCATCTCTTCTTGAATCCGTTTACATGAACTTGATTGTTGGGTCGTATTGGTCATTTATTTCCTTCCCCTCGTGTATGCTGACGTAAAGTGGCCTTACCCGCTCTTGTATGGTATTCCTCGCATATATGTGTGTGTGTGTGTGTGTGTGTGTGTGTGTGTGTGTGTGTGTGTGTGTGTGTGTGTGCGTGTGTGCGCGTGCGCGCGTGCGCGCGTGCGTGCGTGCGTGCGTGCGTGAGTGTGTGTGTGTGTGTGTGTGTGTGTCCTCTTCCTGTATTTTGCTGCTATTTTTATTGATTACTTCCTAACCGCATACATTCTATCCTAACAAAAACTCACACCTTTTTAACATTAAAACGGTACCGGCCAAGGGCAAACAATAGGTTTGAAAAAATTCCCGCTTGTCGCCAGATCCTGTACAGAGGACAGTAGGAGAAATAGAGGCAGGGGGTGGAGGCTCAATTTAGTATGAGAGGTGTCTTGATACTCCTCTTTTGAAAGAGTTTAAGTCATAGGCAGGTGGAAAAACAGACAAAGGAAGAGAGTTCCAGAGTTTACCACTGTAAGGGATGAAGGAGTGAAAATACTGGTTAACATTTGCATTAGAAAGATGAACAGAATAGGGATGAGAAGAAGTAGAAAGTCTTGTGCAGTGAG
>JAXIVD010001232.1:72500-80000 GCA_036785275.1 Cancer borealis
TGATGACTGGGTGGCACTACAAGGTGATGACTGGGTGGCACTACAAGGTGATGACTGGGTGGCACTACAAGGTGATGGCTGGGTGGCACTACAAGGTGATGACTGGGTGGCACTACAAGGTGATAGCTGGGTGGCACTACAAGGTGATGACTGGGTGGCACTACAAGATGATGACTGGGTGGCACTACAAGGTGATGACTGGGTGGCACTACAAGGTGATGACTGGGTGGCACTACAAGGTGATGACTGGGTGGCACTACAAGGTGATGGCTGGGTGGCACTACAAGGTGATGACTGGGTGGCACTACAAGGTGATAGCTGGGTGGCACTACAAGGTGATGACTGGGTGGCACTACAAGGTGATGACTGGGTGGCACTACAAGGTGATGACTGGGTGGCACTACAAGGTGATAGCTGGGTGGCACTACAAGGTGATGACTTGGTGGCACTACAAGGTGATGACTGGGTGGCACTACAAGGTGATGACTGGATGGCACTACAAGGTGATGACTGGATGGCACTACAAGGTGATGATTGGGTGGCAATACAAGGTGATGACTGGGTGGCACTACAAGGTGATAGCTGGGTGGCACTACAAGGTGATGACTGGGTGGCACTACAAGGTGATAGCTGGGTGGCACTACAAGGTGATGACTGGGTGGCATTACAAGGTCTCAGGGAAGGTTTGATGACTATTGGACACCTTGTTTGTGTGGAGACAGTGTGACACACGTCTGGCATATCTGCTTCCTCTCAGAACACTGAATCCTTGACAAATACATAATGTTTCCATGAGAATCAATTAGTAACTTGTTATCATTACTGAAATAACTACCATGCTCTATAGAAAGATTATATGTTAGTTAATTAAATGGAAGATGTTATAATTATCCACAAGAAATCGTTGGATTAGAAAATTGTAGATTTAATTTTAGAAAAATGTAAATTTAATAAAGAAATAGGCAGAAATTGGTTTACAAATAGGGTGATAGATGATTTGAAAAGACTCAGTCATCAGTTAGTTAGTGCACAGAAAATAGGGAGTTTTAAGAGAAGACTAGACGACTTCATGGATGGGGATGAGAGGTGGGTGTAGGTAATAAGAAATATAGGATTAACAGGAACTACCTAGTGCAGGCCTCTGGGCTATTTGTAGCTTCTTTATATTCTTATGTTTTTATGAGTACAGCTGTTTCTTCAAAACCTGATCAGATTTTGCATGAATACAGTAATTATAAAATCGATTTATTGGTTACTTTGTATCAGAAGTATCTTTTGATAGAATATATGTGCAAGTGTTTGTTCATATCCTTCAGAGGTAACTTGATTAAAATAATTTTTTTTTTTTTTACAGCTAACAGTACATAATCATTACCTTTACATCTATTTTCCCATCAACGCACTAGCCTTGTACTATATTGAATTGTACAATTCCATCCTCCACTAACTGATGTTTCTGACACAGGCTACTCCTTCATCACCAACCCCTGGTGGTGCATGCCTTTCGAAGCCCTTGAGTGCTTCACAGTATCCCTTATGAGTGCTGCCGCTGTGTCCTACGCCGCAGATTTGGCCACGCCCTCCACCCTCGCCACCCTGCAGGGCATGTATGGCGGCATCTACTATGGCGTGGGTGAGTTTATTCTGTAGGGATGAAGGGCGAGAAGGGGTGAGTTCCCATCAAGCATGACTTTTGATTCCCATGACACAATGTTATGTTCAAACTTGACCAAATTCTCTCTCTCTCTCTCTCTCTCTCTCTCTCTCTCTCTCTCTCTCTCTCTCTCTCTCTCTCTCTCTCTCTCTCTCTCTCTCTCTCTCTCTCTCTCTCTCTCTCTCTCTCTCTCTCTCTCTCTCTCTCTCTCTCTCTCTCTCTCTCTCTCTCTCTCTCTCTCTCTCTCTCTCTCTCTCTCTCTCTCTCTCTCTCTCTCTCTCTCTCTCTCTCTCTCTCTCTCTCTCTCTCTCTCTCTCTCTCTCTCTCTCTCTCTGTTTTTTCTCTTTTCCTATGATTAGTATTTAGTATGGGAAATCCACTGATTTTGTATTGCTTTTAACTTATAACAGTTCAATTAGGTTGCTTCTTGAGACAACTAGATTTATACTTAGTGAATGGTGACTGGCACCAGACATGATTTCATCAGTGGATCTTTCAGAGGTGACAGAATTATGTAGTAGTTCTGCAATGAAGTTCCATGGGCATTGGATCCATTTAATTTGCTGTAAGGTGATGGAGTTAGTTTGAGGCGATTCTGTACCTTTGATTAATCTTAATTTGAATTCGGAATTTCAGCTAAGAAAGGAAAAGGGAAGAAGTTTTATACTTTCTATCCTATATCCTTTCTCTGTTCTCTATGAAGTTGTCAGCTGCTGTGTGGCCAGTTTTCTCTCAACTTCCCTGTCCATGAAACCGCTTTATTTTTTCTAAATCAGATTAATTTTTATGATTTTTTTCAAGGAAATTTTTTAATACTTTGAAATGACCCATTTCCAGTTTACCTACAATGAAAAGCATTATATATAAATACTTTTTCTATGATCATCGTTTATTGGGTCCTGTTGTGGTGCAAGTGTGGAGTTATAGCACCACACACTCACTGTACTGTAGTGTTACTCTGCCACTAGTCTGGATGCTGGCACGGTACTACATCAGTCCTGTGTGTGTCTGTTCAGCACTGCCTTAAAACTTTCTTTTGGCATTGCTTTACGTGAAGAGTATTGATGCTTTACATGATGTCCTTTACAAAAAGCAAATATTTCGTCAGTTTTGTATTTAGATGCTTCAGTATGACATGGATGGAGTCCCAATCAACTTCACCTCTGACAGACTACATTAATGTGGATACTTGTCACAGGTCGAGGTTTGGGAAGTCTTGTTGGTGGATTCCTGATGGGTCCCCTTGGGGTTCGCAACACCTTCAGGATCATGGCCCTTGTGTGTGGCGTCACCTGCATCGTGTATTTCATCCTCAACCGCCTGTTCTTTGTGAAGGCGCAGGAAGAAAGAAGACTTAAGGCAGAACAAAATGAAAAAGATGAAAAGGGCACAATTGCAGATGAACGAAACAATGACAAAGAACTCGGTAACTGTGTGGAAAATAGTATTAAGAAAGATAAAGTTAATGTGTCTTCCGAGGAAAAAAAAACAATTGAAGCGAGCGATTCTCCAGAACAAGGACAAGTAAACACAGCTTTCCAGAAAAGCGAATGATTCTGAAGTGTGTCTAAGACCAATGGAGTCACAAACTTCTTTAAAGAATACGAACACTGTAAAAGTGGCTGACACTGTTAACATGACTTTCTATTCAGAAATTTTTAATGTGATGATATTTTTGTGTGCTTATGTGCTTGAAAAGCACACTATGCTGTGTAGAGAACAATATTTCAACTTATGAAGAAATAGTGTTATGTCTTTGTATTCCTATATGTTATATGTACCTGCGATAGTGAGCACATTGTCGAAAGTAAATATACTCGATAAAAAAGTAATTCAAAGGATGTTTGTTTCTTTGTTGCGAGAGAAGTTCATACTGCTGCGAAAGTTCTTCTATGCATGTAACTTTGCAAATCCCGTAAAATATGGTGTTATGGCAGCATGTGGGTGATCTTTGGCCACTCGGCAGTTATTCCATATAAGTGGTCAGCCTGTCGCGAGACTGGAACTCGGGACTCTGAGGATGGTTTTTTCACACAACTTGTAAGGGAACCAACACGACAGGGAAATATTTTAGATCTGGTCTTAACTAATAATGAAACTTTGGTAAGTCAGGTTGAGATAGGAGCGAGATTTGATGTTAGTGACCACCACGAAATTAGATTCAAGATTAATGCAAAGAGGCAGGTAGAACAGAACACTGCTTTAGTACCAGATTTTAGAAAAGGAAATTACCAGGGCCTCAGACATTATTTCCAGGGTATAAATTGGGAGGGTATAGGAGTAGGCAGAGAGGAGGATCAAAACAATGAGGTAGAATTGCATTATAATAACATAGTAAGGGAAATTCATACAGGGCAGGAACAGCATATACCTAAGAGGAGGATTAGGTCAAATAAAAATGATCCAAAATGGATGAATAGCAACATTAGAAGGAAAATTGGATTAAAAAGGGGACTCTATAGGAAAATTAAAAGGGGAGAAGTACAGGTAGTAGGGCAGTATAATGACCTAGCTAGGAAGGTTAAAAAGGATATTAGGACTGCAAAGAGGAATTATGAGGTTAAGATAGCTAGAGATGCCCAGCAGGATCCAAAGGGATTCTATCAGTTGTACAAGGCTAAAACAAAGGAAAGAATAGGACCTCTTAAAGGAATGGATGGCAGCTTGATAGAAAATGGTGAGGATATTAGTAAGGAATTAAATAAATACTTCTTGTCTGTATTTTCTCAAGAAGAGTCGGGTAGGGAACTGGAGCCAGTACAGATCTTTAGGGAACAAGAGGATGATAAATTAAGCGAAATAGACATAAGTAGGGAAGTAGTTAGCAAGGAAATAGATAGACTTAAAAAGACTAAATCTCCAGGGCCGGACGACATTTTTCCGAGGATTCTTAGGGAATGTAGAGAAGGACTCGTTGATCCTATTGCAATGATTTTTAGAGAATCACTAGACACAGGAGTAGTTCCTAGGCTATGGAGGCAGGCAAATGTAGTTCCTATATTCAAGAAAGGAGATAAGGCAGAAAGTAGTAACTACCGCCCAATTAGTTTAACATTAGTGGTAGGCAAGATGTTAGAAGCTATCATAGCAAGGGCAATTAGGAAACATTTAGATGAACACAAGCTAATTAGACATAGTCAACATGGTTTTAGCAAGGGGAAGTCATGCCTCACAAATTTATTATCCTTCTATAGGAAAGTATTTGAAACAATAGATAAGGGGGACGAGTATGATATAGTTTATCTGGACTTCAGTAAAGCCTTTGACAGAGTACCCCATAGGAGACTATTAAGTAAAGTTAAGGCTCACGGCATAGGTGGGAAGGTACTAGAATGGATTAGGGGATGGCTTATTGGTAGGGAACAGAGGGTACAAATTAATGGGAAGAAATCAGAATGGGGTAATGTCACTAGTGGGGTACCACAGGGATCAGTACTAGGACCATTGTTATTCATAATTTATATAAATGACTTAGAGACAGGAATAAATAGTGATATCAGTAAATTTGCCGATGACACAAAGATAGGAAGACAGGTAAAGAATTTAGACGATGCTAGGATGCTGCAGGATGACTTAAATAGGCTGTACGAGTGGTCAGAGAAATGGCAGATGCAGTTTAATGTTGACAAGTGTAGCATTATGAGCGTAGGTAAAGGAAATAGGTCTGTAGACTACACATTAAATGACACTACCTTAGGAAGGTCATATAGTGTGAGGGATTTAGGAGTTCAAATAAGCAGTGACTTGCGCCCCAGGGAACAGTGTATTATAGCTAGAAATAGAGCCAACAAGATACTGGGATTTATTAGTAGGTGTGTGACAAATAGGAGTTCTGAGGTCATTCTGAGGTTGTATTTAGCGCTAGTTAGATCCCACCTAGATTATGCAGCTCAATTTTGGTCCCCTTATTATAGGAAGGATATAGGCTCCTTGGAGGCAGTTCAGAGAAGAATGACCAAGATGATTCAGGGGCTGAGAAATTTATCCTACAAAGATAGGTTAAAACGTCTTAATCTCCACTCACTCCCTAGAGAGAAGGAGGGCAAGAGGGGATATGATTGAGGTTTTCAAATGGGTAAAAGGAATTAATAAGGGAAACATTGATCAGGTTTTAGAATTTAGTAGCCAGGATAGGACGCGTGGAAATGGGTACAAGCTAGAAAAACTTAGATTCAGGACAGACATAGATAGATATTGGTTCACAAACAGAGTCGTGAACGATTGGAATAGGCTGGATAGACACGTAGTAAGTGCTGAGTTAATAGGTAGCTTTAAAAGACGGCTGGATGAGAGTATGGATAGGGATGGCAGGTGGGATGGCTAAATATTGGATTATTCCAAGAGTGGGGGACAAGAAACTGCCTCGTATAGGTCATTAACTGGCCTCTTGCAGTCTCCTAATTTCTTATGTTCTTATGTTCTTATGTATGCCTCCCACGCTAGTCACTAGGCCACTGCCTACCCTACTAGACCACCGCCACCTGTTGTGTTTGAATTTACCGTGATAATATTATATAGTTCCATGTATTTTATTTTAATTAATGGTATATACTCCTCATCACCTCGAGGAAGCAAGAAACAATAAGAATGAAAACAAATCTGTGAGAATACGCCACGAGACTGGAAACCATAATGCATAGTCCTCAACCATTGCCTCGGTGATGGCTTTTTTCACTGCTGAGGAGTAAAATTTGATGGTTATGGAGTATCACTGGGATTACCATTAATTTTGTAGGATAGTTAATTTCAGCACCAAATAAATCAATGGGAATCTAATCTTATACTATTTTTTCTGTTCAGATGTAAAGGGAGACTATAATAATTTTTTTTCTAGACTACTTTTTATTATCATCATCATCGCTTCATAGTAACAAAGATATGGAAGCTATCCGATTATTTGCACATATGTTAACAGTTACATTATTATCGACTTAAGCTGAGGATTATTGCAGCTTTTCATTCTTAATTCCCAATTATAAAGGAGTTTTAATAGCTCACACATACATACATACATACATAACATCACTGCCCGTCTGCTATACTTCTATAATAAAAAAAAGAGGGAAGGATACCCACACCATAATACAGATAAATCATCATACACATCATATAACACCAATACAAATAATTTCACACCAATATTCGCCTTGACACCACCACCAGTATGCAGGAACAAGATCACGTTTCTGTTTCTAATGCTGGTGTTAATAGTTATGCCGTGTAGGAGTCAGAGTTGGGAGGCTATTGAGGCATGTTACCTAAGGGCAAGGGGACATGGCTAAGTAGTAAGGCCTCAGTGCTCTCCTCAGTTCTGTTTCAGCTTCTCATTATAACTTACAAGAGCCGGACCCTCTCGTGCTTTGCAATACCGTGTGTGTGTGTGTGGTTTTTTTTTTCTCTCTCTCTCTCTCTCTCTCTCTCTCTCTCTCTCTCTATATATATATATATATATATATATATATATATATATATATATATATATATATATATATGTATATATATATATATATATATATATATATATATATATATATATATATATATTTCTTTTTCTACTCTTGAGGCACCCTTGATCTGTCTTTTCTCTTTCTTTCTTCTATAACTTTGTGGTTCGTTGACTGAGTGAGATGTCTGAGTAATTCTGACACTACCATGTCCCATTATCTATTTTACATAAAATGTGCTTCGTATTTTAATTTTCACCCTTAATATTTTGTATTATTTATCAAATGTCACTTCTCAGCACTGTCTTTGAAAAAAAATCAATGAAAAAAACTTTCATAAGGTATATATATATATATATATATATATATATATATATATATATATATATATATATATATATA
>JAXIVD010001232.1:82500-92500 GCA_036785275.1 Cancer borealis
TTATTACTATTATTTTTTTTTTTTTTATTATTATTATAATTATTATCATAATTATTATTACTATTATTATTATTATTATTATTATTATTATTATTATTATTATTATTATTATTATTATTATTATTATTGTTATTATTATAAGTGACCCGCAGTGGCAGTGTTCCACCACTCACCCGTTCACCACCTGTGTCTCGAGTCACCAACACCGCCATTTATCACAAAAAGATGGTATTAGATTAGTTGATTTTCATACCATTATAGGTAGCATACACAGTGCAGCAATCGCGAGACAAAGGTACATTTTTTAGCATGTTTCATCTCGTTGAAAGTAAGACTGTCATCAATATGAAGCCGTTGTAGAAATACGTCAAGCTCACAACCACTTTTAATAATCTTTATGAACTCGTCAACAAGCAAATAAACAGCAAACATGAAGTAGGTGATCCCTGTCCTACTTCCATTATAATCAGTACTACGGTTGTTCCAAGTAAGCTTTCTGTCTGGGTATAAATGACAGTCAAAACATATATCATAACCTAAGCATAACCTAAGCAATGTAAAACTCTGAACGACATATGTATGGGAACCTTGCCATATGTTTGTGAGACATCTATAGATGATACAAATTATTTCAGCTTCTTCCTTTAATGTAACGATATGTTCTATACAACATCTATTCTTCTGACTGCCCGCCTGTTTACAGTGAGGTCTATGTCACTGCACAGCCGCGACCACAAAACCATGTCACATAACTTGGCAATGTTGTTCATCTTTCCATCTTCTTTCTTGAAGACTGTAGTTTGTTTAGCTTTCTATCATTCTACTGGATATATATCTTGCATGAATATAACATTAAAACGCTTTCCAAAACTATTATCTATTGAGCAGACAACCTTAATATCCCAGGAGGGACACTGTCAGATCTACAAGTTTTGTCTGATTTCAACTGTTTTACCTGCTGTACTTATCTTGAACTTATCGAGTCATCTATGATAGGTATGTAAACATGAGAGTTGAATACGCAACCAGTGAGCTCTGTGTTAGGTGAATATAAATTACTTTCATATAAATGCTTAGACTCATCATCTGAGGACCGACAATCAGGTTTACTGTCACTGCTATATTCACTTTTCTAGTTCATAACCTTCCATAACTTCAAGTCATCCTTATTTTCAAGCTATTTCTTCCACCTTTCTGAGGTAGAGCCTCCACACACTGCTTGAGATTCCCGTCTGCTACGATACATACAGTTATACAAAGTATCCGGAACAGCTTTGATCACCTGCTTGACTTGGTTTATCTCGGTGAGAAAGTCTACTGACTCAACTAGTTACTTAAAGCTATTTCTTCTCCTATTGCATTCCAAAAACAGGTCTCTTAAGTTGCTTAATCCGGCCAGACTCACTGCATATTACAGCATTGTCACCAAAATGATTAGCACGGGTACACAGGATTTCCATATCCTTGGCAAACAGTCATGGTGACAGCACCTGCCAAGCATTGATGATTCAAGACACAAATATTTAAAGCAGATACACTCCCTCCCTCAACACACACACACACACACACGCACACATGCACACACACGCACACACACACACATACACACACACACACACACACACACACACACACACACACACACACACACACACACACACACACACACACACACACACACACACACACACACACACACACACACACACACACACACACACACACGCACGCACGCACGCACACACACACACACACACACACACACACACACACACACACACACACACACACACACACACACAGACAGACAGACAGACAGACAGACAGACAGACAGACAGACACACACACGTGTCTTCATGACATTTGCAGTAGTAATAGGATTATAATGTTTCATAGAAACGAGGAGAAATAATGGTTTGTTTACTGTGGTCGCCTTGATAATAGTAATCGTACTGGTTTACAATGACTCCGTGTTAGGATTCACAATTTGTGATCTACGTAAATGTTACAAGATCACGCCTCGCTGACTGCCTGGTTAAGCAGGTAATGCTTCCTCATCACCTTGATGGACCAGTGATCGCGAAGTGACTGAGGAGTCGGTAGACAGGGAAAGAGGTTCCAGAAAGAACATCAACGTTGTGGACATTGGGCAGTCGTGGCTGTAGCTACTGTGTAGGTAGGGCGAGGTGACAGTGGTCCAAGATAGTGTTGTTTAGGTCATCCACCAGCTTCTCCTTAGTCATCGAAAATTTAGCCCCTTTCCGTATTATCTCGTCTTGCTTGTTGCACAACACTTTCAACCTTTGTCTTGACACATTGTCAAGGATGCACAGCAGACTACAGTCAGTCATCTTCTCAGGACTAATAAGTCTTTCGTGTGGCTACTTTAGTGTCAGCATTACTATAGTTTGGTCGAACTTGTCATTCTGCCATTATGCCCTTCCCTTCCAAGTCACAGTTATCATGAGAAGTGCTAGGCAACCGGCTACATGCATTGTCACTATCAACGCAACTTGCACTGCAGCTGCATTTGTTGTCAGCACCACCATCACTTGCTTGCACCATATCACTGTCTTTTTCTCTGCCTTTACCATGATCACTACCACTATGATAATGGAAAGTATCAGGCTCCCAGCTGCTTGCTTAATTACTATCACCATCACTTCCATTCAACAGGCTTTCATCACCATCAATCACTTCAACATGATAGCTGCCACTAAGGGGATCACTAATGTAGGGTGTTGCAGGTTCAATGAGGACCGAGGTAGGATGATAGGATCTCTCACATGTGTGTTGTTGTCGCTGTCTGGCGATACTAGAAAGGTCAGCCGTGCTAAAACAAGTAATATTTCCACGGTTGGACATTGTTTAACAAACTAAACCATAAGTAGATGAAGTTGATAAAAGCAATGCGGAAAATGCTCTTGTAATAACTGAAAAAAGCTTTGTGCTGGATGTGCTGCCATCCCGTAACTACCAAACGTCCTATTATTGACCAAGCAGGAGAGCTGTTCGGTGGTTGGGCACTGATTGGCCGCACCCATCGCGCTCACTGGGTGAGTACACCGTCGAACATGCTAGTAACAATCCTTTGCCGCTTACTGTCTGGATGAGGACACTATTATTAAAGTGGGTATCAAATTGATGTTACACCCTTTCTTGAAACAATGATCAATCGTATTTTCAACAGTGTTATACTTTCACCGAATAGAAGGGTGAAAATAATCTGCAATAAGAAAAAAAGTATTTTGGTGAGAAGGTCTTGGCGCAGCTTCTAATGTACAACGCCATTATCTGGCATGATAGGTTGGATTTATGCTGGTAGTAGCCTACTAACTCCAGTATTAAATTTCATGTAGAGTAAAGTTCCTTTTATTTGTTTAATGTTACACATAGAATTCGCTTCATTTCAGGCTAGCTGCTGCTGGAAGGATGTATGGGTGGGGAGGATCCTTCTACTTAATATTCTTATCTTTTTAACTTGTAAATAGTGTTGGTAGGACCAATAGGTTTATTGCTGTTTGTTAACATTTATATAACCTTTTGTAATAAGGGCTCATGTGGTTCTTCTTGCACGAAATGATGGACTCCTTCACTAGCATCGGTTCATCCATCGACGGTGATCTTTACCCAACGTTATTTTGTTCATACACATCGGGCAACATATTTGAATCACCATTGAGTCCACTTGGAACATTCCTCTTCAACAGCTTGAAGGGCCAAGCAGACGACAGCTACAAGCAAGTATGAAGATCCCGGGATGGAGTAAGAGGTTGTGGCGAGACTTAACCATGAGGAAGTTTGTACCACTCAAGATCCTATACTTCCTAATCGCTGCAGGTAAAACATGACTTGCAATGGAAGTTGTATTTATTAAATTACTGGAAGTTTGTCTTCAATTGAGTTTCTATCTTTTTGCCATAACAGCAACCTCATCCATGATGCCATTCCTAACGCTGCACGCCAGGGCGCTCGGCATCCTAGAAATGGAGCTCGGGATTGTGTTTTCCGTTAACGCAGTGTTTACTATCATCGTGCCCGCGCCAGCCGGTATCTTGGCTGATAAAATTGGAAACTTTAAGGTTAGACTATGTTAAAACCAATGTACAGTCGGTTAACAATTCATAAATGATTATGTATAACTCAGAGCTTTCCACAGTATTCCCACCAAAGACTCCTTCTTCAGGTGTTCCTAAGCTTGGTGATGGCAGCGAGTGGTGGAGTTGCTCTAATGTTTTCTGCCGTGCCAATAGGCCGCCGCTTTCACACCATACCAGATATCCTACCTCTCACCCTCTCCCTCGATGGTAATGGACCACCCACTCTCTCCGTTCCTCCGCCGCTGCAGTGTGACTACTTGCCTCACCTCGACAACCTCACCATCACCCTCGGCAACTGCAGCCTCTGTGACCCCACCAGGTGCGTCACACATATCCTCCGCGACGTCTGTGTGTGGGTATGTTCAGGTGTTGAAAAGTGTGAGGCTAAAGTATCGTCCTTCATCCCTCTCTTGGTGTGATGAAGTGTGATAGAGGGCGGCTGTGTACCCCCTGGGCCGAGTGTGTGCGTGGGCCAGCAGGTGGGGGCCCCGGGCGAAACTCAGCTGCTAGTGCACGTAACCAAGTCGGACGCCAATGTTTCCAACGCCACGTTTCTGGAGGTGATCAGCTGGAGCGACGCACCGTTCCCAACTCAGGTAACTCAGCTCCTCTGTAGCCGTAAATATCCCTCTTTCATATTTATTCTGCAAAGGTAGTAATACATGTAAACCAGTCAATTATCTTACACAGACTCTACACTTGCATACATCACCACACAAACCACCCTTGTCACAAATATGGAACTGACTATTCAGCTTTACAGATTGATGTGGCTAATAAGACGTGCCCTTGTTTCTCCCTCGGCAGGATAGTGGCGAAGGCAATTGGTGCTACACAGAATGCCCGGCCACGGTGCAGCGACTCAATCTCTGTACCAACACGCACACTGTTGAGACCTATGACACTGTCAAAACTTTCTGGCTGTACCTCTTGGTCCGGGTGCTCAATGGCATGGCACTCGGTGAGGATATTGTCTAACGATTGTGGCGACAGTCACTTAACCAAATCTTCGTAGCTAGTTCATTTGTATTCATAGATCATTGAAGGCATTCAAGAAGATCTGATATATCAGTCAGTATTCTCAGCCTTTCTTTTTGTTCATTCACATAAACTATATCCATATACACAGGAAGATTGTAGCAAGTTTTGACCAGAAACATGTGGGATTATGCATGCACAAAATTCATTACTGTCACATTTTCATGAACTATACATGAAAACCAGATAGCTGGGCGTGCATGTTATCACCACTTTCGCGCTAATCAAGCAGACGTTACCCTTTTGTTGCGAACTTTTGTCAGATTACACCCGATGTCTCTTATGTGTCATGGAGGATGGGTGCCAATGATTACAGAAGGATGTATTGGTTGAGGAAAGAGAGATAATGTGGCTTTTCAGGGTGTGTGCAGAAAGAGGAGATTTCTTTCTCCTGTTTGGCATCCATGCGTCTCACTATTCCAGGTCTCACAATGCGTCGTTTTCACAGGCTCCAGCTATTCGCTGTTTGACGGAGCGACCATGGCCATTATAAGGCAGTATGGCGGAGAGTACGGCCTCCAGCGGCTGTACTCCAACTTGGGTTCTATTGTAATGACACCAATCTCAGGCGTTCTCATCGACTACTTCAGTAATCGCACTGGTTTTGAAGACTTTAGGTGAGCTACTTCAACTACATACAACATTCGTTGGCGTTTCACTTGGTGAAACTTTTTTTTTCTTGCATAACCTTTGAGATCTATGATTATGATTTCATAGGTAAGATACCAGAGTCAGAATGAATACTAATGAACTGAAACCAAGAAACTGTTATATTGTAAATAGGAAACAGAAGTTGCTCCCTTGAGGGAAGTCATATTGATTGCTCTTGGTGTGTCATTACCACACTGTGTGTGTGTGTGTGTGTGTGTGTGTGTGTGTGTGTGTGTGTGTGTGTGTGTGTGTGTGTGTGTGTGTGTGTGCGTGCGTGTGCGTATGCGTGTTATATATATATATATATATATATATATATATATATATATATATATATGTATATATATATATATATATATATATATATATATATATATATATATATATGTATATATATATATATATATATATATATATATATATATATATATATATATATATATATATATATATATAATTGGCTGTATAAATTCGTGAATTATGATGGCCGCAAGGCGTTACTTACTAAAACAGTGCTCATTTCATTGTCTTGGTTCTCCCTCTCATGCAGACCGGCCTTCTACCTGTGCTGCGCCGTCAAGTTGGTGGCGGCGGTGGTCATTCTCTTCCTGGACTTGGACTTCCGGCTTCCGTCCAATAAGGTAGTGAAGGACTTCCGAAAACTCCTCAAGAAGCCAGAAATCTTGTCCTTCCTAACCGTCACGCTAATCTCTGGTAGGTAAGGTAGGAACAAGATCACAAACATGGATATCTACGCAGTACGAGTAAAGAAACTAAATGTGATGTGAAGTTGTGAAAAACAATGTTTTCCGGCAAAATATGATAAATATTACTTGGAATAAATCCCAAGCCATGTTAACTTAGAACTCAAAAAAGGGATAATTTCCTTTACTGTTTTGTCACTTGGGTACTCACATACCTAATAAGCAGATACCAGGTTGTATATATGACAGAATTGCAATCATCAACAATAAAGGTGTCTGCCTGTATATCTATCTACTCGTTGTTTTTTTTTTTTCTCTCTCTCTCTCTCTCTCTCTCTCTCTCTCTCCTCTCTCTCTCTCTCTCTCTCTCTCTCTCTCTTACATCTCATCTCTCTCTACTCTCTCTCTCTCTCTCGTCTCATTCTCTCTCTCTCTTCATCTCTTCTCTCTTTCTCCTCTCTCTCTACTCTCTCTCTTCTCTTCTCATCTCTCTTCTCTCTCTTCAGCTCTCTCTCTCTCTCTCTCCTCTCTCTCTCTCTCTCTCTCTCAAACACACACACACACACATCACACCACACACACACACACACACACACACACACACACCACACACACACACACACACACACACACAAACACACACAACAAATAATATAAATATATATATATAATTATATATATATATAATATATATATATTATATAGAATACTATATATATTTATATAGTATTAAATATATATATGTCAAGTTAGTTAGTCAATACAAGGCATACTCAACTTCAAACAAACTTGCATCTTCACACTCGATAGCTAAACAGTTGACCAGAACATCGGTGACAGTAACTAGGTTGATGAATTAGGTGCTCAAAAAGTGCTAGTATATACCTTCCCAACAGAGTCACTATGAGGTATTGCATCGCAAAGTACAGACGTATTGAGAATATATCACGTTCCTATCCATCAAACTATCAAAACGCACTACTAGACAACAACTCTAGTTCAAAGACAGACAATTACAATTAACACAAGTTTTTCTTTTATGCAGCCTGTAGGTTATTGTCTTCCTCCTGCAGGGACTTGCTTCGGCGTGCTGGACACCTTCCTATTCTGGCTGCTGCAGGACCTTGGCGCTAAAAAGTTCCTGATGGGCATCACAGTGACGGTGGGCTACATTGCAGGGATCCCCGTCCTCATAGCCTCGGAATTCATTTTTAAGAAGTTCGGCTTTCCTAATACCATTGTATTCGGGTTCGTAGTCTACGTCATCCGGTGGTTAGGTGAGTGGAGGAGTGAGGATGGCTGGAAAAGTGTGCCTGAGTTATGTCGATACAAAATGACGGTTATTTACTTGCTTTCGGAAGCACGTGTTTGTACATGCCACCCATGTAGATTGATGTCTTATAACAAGGATTGTCAATATTTCCTGTTGAAGATTAGTTTCTTCCTAAAGTTAAAGAATGGAAAGTATCTTCATGATGGTTTGATATACGATTAGAAAAAAAATATTTGTTTCTGATTTAGTAAATAATGGGACACAGTTGCATAGAAATATGGCTTGATTTTTTATTGTAAATAAGGAAAATTTTCCTTCACAAAACATGTCCGTAGGCTACATGGATTTCTCAATTTATCTTTTTTCGGCATATAATTTTTGATAGGGAGTAGAGAAGTGTGTGTGCAGTGCATTTAATTGTAAGGCAGATAGGTCACCAAATGGCTCTTTTAAGCTGGTGGTACGTATAGATTCGTAGGTTCACTTTTTCATCAATACAGTCTCAGTTGAATTACGTGATTTCATCGTCTACTAACTGATGTTTCTGACACAGGCTACTCCTTCATCACCAACCCCTGGTGGTGCATGCCTTTCGAAGCCCTTGAGTGCTTCACAGTGTCCCTTATGATTGCTGCCGCCGTGTCCTACGCCGCGGAATTGGCCACACCTTCCACCCTCGCCACCCTGCAGGGCTTGCATAACGGCATCTACCACGGTGTTGGTGAGTTTGCTTCGCCATTAATGGATAAAAAAGATTATTATAGACCAAACAAACTGAGAAAGATTACAGCTTTCTTAATCTAGACTCATATAGTACCTCAGTAACTACATTGAAATGTTTTACTTTCTTAATACTATTTTTAAGTAAAGTGTTACAAAGAATTAACGTAATAGTTGACCTTCGCCAACGAAGTTGAGCGAGAATATATGTTTTCACTTTGTTTGTTTGTCTGTCGGTCTATTTAATTGTTTATCGGTATGTTAGCATATTCCTGACATCATGCATTGCAGCCTCATCAAACTTCTTCAGCGTGACCCCTTACCCTAGAGGTCAACTCTATTAAATTTTGAAAGTTGAAGATCAGGAAAACTTAAAGTCGTCGATATTATTCCGTTTGGACGTTATCTTGGGCACCACCTTCAGTCCAGCTCCAGCTGGCCGCTCACCTACAGGGTCTTCAAAAACTTCATCAACATGACCTACCAAATTATCCACTCTATTGATTCCTTAAAGGATAATGTAAAAGGTCAAATTCAGGAGAAAAAAAAAATCACGAATATTTACAGCGGCGACGGAGGGAGTTGATCTCTACTGAGTGTCCCTCTATTTCTGAATGCATTGAGCATGTGTCGGCAGTACATGCCAACCACGTCAATAAAAAACCCTTTTTGATACTACATTATATATATATATATATATATATATATATATATATATATATATATATATATATATATATATATATAGATAGATAGATAGATAGATAGATAGATAGATAGATAGATAGATAGATAGATAGATCGTAGGATTATAATGTAAAGAAGGGTCAAACTTGGGTTAAGCAACGCAACGGAGTTCAAATGATTATAAATATACAAAAATACATATAAATTAGTCAAAATTAGTAGAGTTTTCCCTTTTTTATTCGATTGATATATTAAAGCGTGTCTCCGTGATGCCACTTGTACGGACTGATGTTTTATGTTCCACAGGTCGAGGCTTGGGAAGTCTGGTGAGCGGGTTCCTGGTGGGTCCTCTGGGCTTACGCAATGTCTTTAGGGTTCTGGCGCTGGTGTGCGGCATTACTGGCCTCCTCTATTTCATCTCTAACTGCTTATTCTTCAAGAAATTGCAGAGGAAAAGACAAATCATCTCCGAACAAGTGGCAGATTCTTCCCCAAGCGACGGACTAGGAGGGGAGAGGATAGACGCAAGCATTAGTCAGCGCAAAGGAAGCGTAACGCGGAAAACATATGAAACTGATACTATCTTTTAGGTAATGTAATAAATGAGGAGGAATCATGACCCTGTGTTGAGAGAAGGAAAAAGAAAGAAAGAGGAAAAAGAGCTAAAGAAAGAAAGATAGAAAGAAAAAAAGAAAGACAGGAAAGAAAGAAAGCAAGAAAGAAAAATCAATAATGAAAGAAAGAAAGGAAAAGATAGAGAAGGATGGGAAGTGTGAAATAGGTGGGGAGAGGTAGCAATAATCAGTTAAATGTAAGGGTCAGACAT
>JAXIVD010001233.1:0-12500 GCA_036785275.1 Cancer borealis
ATCTTTGTGTCTCGTTTTCCTCCCGTAGATTAACCAACAAAAATACACACACACACACACACACACACACACACACACACACACACACACCCACCCACACATACACACACATACACACAAGTGGCCCCTCAACAAAAACATAAAAAACACACAGAAAATGAGAGTTGCGCTGAGGTGTAGATAGAACGCTCAGGTGGTAATTGATGCGGTGAAACAAGGTCCAGGTGTTCAGAAGAGTGTGCACAAAACAGGGAAAAGTATAGAGGGGAGGGAGGCAGCAAGTGGTAGCCTGACTAAAGGGCAAAATAAAGGAGTAAAAGGGGATGAGTGAGGGGATAAAAAGGAAGGGTAAAGGGGAGAAGGGATGAAGGGAGGCGATGTGGTAAAGGAATAAGTGAATGTGGAGAAAAATGAAATTAAAATGAAGAGGGGAAGGAGGAGGGAATGAGATTAGGTGAAGGAAGAGAGGGGAAAAATGAGAGAGAGAGAAGAGAGAGAGAGAGAGAGAGAGAGAGAGAGAGAGAGAGAGAGAGAGAGAGAGAAGAGAGAGAGAGAGAGAGAGAGAGAGAGAGAGAGAGAGAGAGGAGAGAGAGAGAGAGAGAGAGAGAGAGAGAGAGAGAGAACACACACACACACACACACACACACACACACACACACACACACACACACACACACACACACACACACACACTCGACTGACCAGCCTCACACTTTAAACTTCCTTTGGTCTTGACTCACCGCTAACATACACTCACGCACCCACGTACACGCACTCACACATACACACACACACTCAACCACCTGCACGCTCACAGTTTGTCGTTATTATACATTTTTCATGATCTTGGAAAAAATAGATGAAAAGATACGTAGCTTTAATATTATAATCCCTTACCTCCCAACACCGACCTTAGGCAGAAAAAAGTGCTTGCAACAGGAAATAAATAATGTGTATCTGCAGATTTCCTTCCCCGAGAGACAAGATCATGTGTCCCCTTCCTCCTCATCCTTCATCCCTCATCCCTCATCCCCCACCTCCTCCTGTGATGAAATGAAATGCAAGTCTTCGATTTAAAAGCAATATTTATGGAAAGCAGTTAAGCGTTATATGAATCAGGTTTTGGTGAGGTGTTAAAAGTATAAGGCTTTGGTTGTCTCTTGAAAATGTTGACAGTTTAGTTCCTCGTCTTGCAGGAAAGTTGCATTGTATCCACATCTTTTCCGTACAAATGGTGCTCTTTTTCATGTTCCAAATTAATCTGATTTCAATCGTTAAAGAGTTTATTAAATGAATATATTTAATTTACACATTTCCTTTCCGTATTCATATTTCTTTTCTCGGCACACATTTCACACTGAGGCTGAGGCGTGACGGAGAGGGAAGGAAGGCTGCATCATCATCATCATCATCATCATCATCATCATCATCATCATCATCATCATCATCATCATCATCATCATCATCATCATCATCATCATCAGTGGTAGATGTTTTAAATGTAACAACTTTATATACAACGTGTGGCCACAGCAGCGTAGGCTAAGGTTGTGTGTACTGGATGATGTGTGAAGAGGAAGAAGAATCCATGTGGTGTGTGTGTGTGTGTGTGTGTGTGTGTGTGTGTGTGTGTGTGTGTGTGTGTGTGTGTGTGTGTGTGTGTGTGTGTGTGTGTGTGTTTGAGCAGCAGCAGCAGCAGTGGTGAGGCTGGTCTGGACGTGCCTCAATGGCAGGACAGCCGTCACTTTAACTGTCTTTGTTTTGACATGTGTGAGAATATTCATTTGAGTTTATTCAGTTGCTGTGGGGCCCTGAGCCTTCACCACACAGCCCTCACCACACAGCCCCCAGCCCACAGCCCGCCACCAGGGCCAGGCTGCCAAGTGTTGCCTCGCCTCCAGTCTTGATGAATCACTTCACGTTTTAAAACTCATTATATTTACTAGTATAACTCAATTAAATAGTATGTAATTAATTGATTAAATCACCATATTTTTACCGGCAAATGAACAAAAAGGTTTGGCGTCGGTCCCGGCCGCCCCCAAACCTCCCCCGCCTTTAGCTCCCCCGCCTTCCAGAAGCCTCATTTAACCCCCAACGCCGGGCCGCTGCACGCCACCCTCACAACCATTGGTGGGTAAGGCGTTCACGTCCTTAATGAAGTCGAGTGCACACGCTGCTTGCTCAGGTTGTATGCCACAGCAGCAGCAGCAGTAGTCTAAAGGATGAAGACAGTGGGAGAATGGGAACTGTTGCTATGACGATCTCAGGGACTCAAGTAGAAGCTGTGGTCACTACACACACTTGGCACACAGCACACTGTAACCCACACGATGCCTGTTAGTCCGTGTGGTTCATTGTGTGGCGGAGCTTTGAGAGCAAAGCTGTAATACACACCGCCTCCACAGTACTAGAACAACAATAACACTCTCCGCCGTGCTGGATAACGCGGCCCCCAAGTGTGTATGAAGGCGGGAATATTCAATGGAAAGCAACAACCTTGAGAGTGGAGAGGCGCCGCTGCATTTTAAGTTTGATGCTCCATTTTATAGTCTTCGTCTCATTTAATTTCTCTTGACATTGTGATTTTTTTTTTTCCGGGCGAGCAACATTTTGGCGTTTTGAAGAGTTTCTTTCATGCATTAACAGCCAACGTTAATGAATTGACGCTAATTATGTAAATTCTTATATACTTGGAGTGGTGATTCTTTTTTCTCTTATCTCTAACGTCATTCCTGGTCGCGTGTCTCACCTGTAGTGTTGCTAATTAATAAGGTAAAAGTGTCACTAAAACCACCAAAGACCATGTTTTTGTACTCATATTTTGTTCTCACTTACGGCAATGACATTTTCAAGACCTTGCACTAATTTTTCTTTCTTTCTCTCTCTCATTCAAAGAAGCCACGTGTGTTTACCAGGACCTATCTCTCCCTTTTGTCCCTATGAAATAGATATTATAGCAATAGTGTAGCTAAATAGACAGCCTCGTTAGATCCAGTAGAAGTGTTACTGTCTGTTCTTCCTTTGTACTCCTTTGTACTCTACCTGGTCCCGCTGGCGTTCCTTTGCATCAAGTGTTTTCGCCCACTCGCGGACGTGGAGTGAGTGATGCAAACACGATAATTAATTAATTGTTCCTCGCGCCCCGTTGTTGCCTCTCGATCAACACACACGCGGAAGGCAAGAGATTATCACAAGGTAGGCGATGTCAATACACACACACACACACACACACACACACACACACACACACACACACACACACACACACACACACACACACACACACACACACACACACACACAATGATGGAGGCCTTCATCTAGTGGGCTGTACATCATTACTTTCCTGAGTACTCTCCTACGTTTTATTTTTCCAGGTTTGTTATATTTCTAGTTGTCTTGCTGTAGTTTATAAGTGGATGATAATCTTTACACAAATCTATGAATGATATCTTTCCTCAAACTTCATTTCCATTTCTCTGATTGAATTACATATTGTTGAGTTGTTGTATCTATATCTACGTCGTCTTATTTCATTTGTTGATGAGTTAGTGTTTATTTTCATCATTATGTAACGTGTAGGACGGAGAGCAGCTTCCAACACCCTCAGACCACTCTCAATCTCACTCCTACCTCGCACCCTTAACATGGCCTTGTGCGCTGATTTACGGTAATTCTTTGGTCTGCATGCAAGCGACTCTCCACTAATCAGCTTGACATGTCCTTCCACACCGTTCTCTCATCCTTACTCCCATCCACTTCTTCCATCCCTATTAGATGCCCTGCCACTCTACTATTAAAAAATCCGAAGAAGAAATTGATTGCCTCCTCTCCCTCTGACACTTCCGAGAAAACCTGGCTTTCATCAAAGACATTTTTTTCTCCCCACCACAAACACAAAGTCCCTGAAGTGGAGGCTGGTTCTCCTTCGTGTGGAGATGACCTTACCTACCTCCTTGCTTCCTCACGTACCTCCTCGCTTCCTCCACACGTGCCGCGGCCTCATGCAGTCTGGAGTGAAGTGTTATTTGTCTCATAAATCACCTGCTCGCCATGACTCTGTAGCGCCGCCAACCTTCCGCCGCCCCGCTGCATCACTCGCCGTCCGCCGACACTATTACCGCCGACACTGTTTTATTGAGTTGCCTGCTGCTGCTGCTGCTGCTGCTGCTGCTGCTGCTGCTGCTGCTGCTGCTGCGCCCTCGCCCGTCGATCCCGTCTCTTCCAGGAAGGTAGTGCAGTTTGTAAATATATTCCTTTTTATTTTCCTTATATATAGACTCTCCTTCCCGGCCCCTTAGTGGTGAGTCATGGAATATTCTGCAGCTTCGTTCTGTGTGTTGTGCTTATACTTGAAAGGATAGAAAAGTGTACCATCTCCGCACCACCAAGCAGGAAAGTGCTTATATATATATATATATATATATATATATATATATATATATATATATATATATATATATATATATATATATATATATATATATATATATATATATATATATATATATATATATATATATAAAATACAGCAACAGCCTGTGACGGCAATATGGGACGGTGTACCCAGGTAATCCCCAGACAACAGGAGGTGGTAGGACAAGGGGCGGGTGAGGGCAGAATGGGACGGAGGGAGGAAGGGAAGAAAGGAGGAAGGGAAGGGAAGAAGGGAGGAAGGGGGAAGGGAAGGGAGGAAGGGAAGAAGGGAAGGGAGGAAGGGGATAAGGGAAGGGAGGAAGGGAGGAAGGGGATAAGGGAAGGGAGGAAGGGAGGAAGGGGAGAAGGGAAGGGAGGAAGGGAAGGGGAGGAAGGGAAGGGAGGGATGCGCTGCTGTGGTCAGGGAGGACATCCTTGTTTTCCTTTTTCTCAAACTTTAGGTCCCGTCCCCATTTTTCTCCCGCGGCCGCCTCTGGAGGGTGGCCGCCACTAAGCACGCCGGGGTCCGCGCCCCCTGCACCCTCCACACGGCTGCAGTTTTACTTTCCCTTTTACACAAATGGACAAAAACGAGTAGAAAGAAAAACTACCAATAAAAAATGGCCGCTATTGCCAACGAGCATTTGGCGGCTGCAGTTGTGGGTCACGTAAACCTTAGGGCGAGTGGCGAGCCTCGAGGGGCGCCGCTCAAGGGGAACCAAGAGTGTTTGCATTCCTGCCCTCTGAGGAAACTTCAATCCTGCGTTCACCATGGAAAAAAGAGTTTGGCTATCTCGCAGTACACATATCTGTCGAGCCAGTGTGGACGCGGGAGTCACCTCGGCGTCACCAATGGAATGATGCCGCAGCGAGGAGGGTGGAGGGCGGTGCAACCCTCACTTGTATCAGTACTTACACGCAGAACTGTACTTTATAAAGCACGCTATGTTGTAAGGTGATGGGAGGCGGGGAAGGGGAAGTTGAGGCTAACATGAAAACTAAGCTAAACAGTAAATAAAACTTGGAAAATAGTGATGAAAGGGAAAGTTGTGAAGCCTAGAGTGTGTGTGTGTGTGTGTGTGTGTGTGTGTGTGTGTGTGTGTGTGTGTGTGTGTGTGTGTGTGTGTGTGTTGGTCCCTCGCTGACCCACGCGTCACGCAACAACTTTGCTAACAGAGTTGTGAGCAAGTTTGGGGCTAATGATGCCACTAGACCAAAGCGTCGTGTGTGTGTGTGTGTGTGTGTGTGTGTGTGTGTGTGTGTGTGTGTGTGTGTGTGGGTGTGTGGGTGTGTGTGAGTATGGGTGTGTGTGTGGGTGTAGGTGTCTGTCTTTCTGTCTTTCTGTGCGCGCAATTATCTAGAGAGAGAAAGAGAGAGAGAGAGAGAAAGAAAGAGAGAGAAAAAAAAAAAGAGAAAGAGAGAAAGAAGAGAAAGAAAATAGAAAAGAGAGAATCACAGACAAACAGACATACTTAATATCAGAACAAAAAAATCCTTCAGCTCATAAAATTTCACAGACAGCTGATTACCGTCAATTGCAAACTTGGTCCGTTGAAGAGATAAAAAAACGTATCCTTAGACTTTTCTTAAATAGTTCAAGTCAAATTAAGGCGCTGGATGGATCTAGACGCGTGGGAGGCTGAAGGGGGGGGCATGGGGGACCGTTGGGGGAGGTTAGAACTTTACTTAGGGGAGAGAAGAAGGAGGGAGGGATGTGAGAGTAAGGAGGAGGAGGGTAATATGTGTAGGGGGAGGGTATGTAGGGTGTTATGGGGAGGTGTAAGAGGTAGTGGGGTGATAGGGTGAGAGGAAGGTATGAGGGGAGGTGTTAGGGGTAGGTGTGAGGGGAGGAAGGGAGGCTGGGAGGTCATTTCACACAGTACTCACCCACATTAGGGAGTCACGTGATGCATATAGACAGTCCTTCCCATTGGCTCTTACCTGAGGACAAAAAATACAGGTTAATGATAGTGAAAAAGCCTGAAAGACAGACAATAAATACATAATCAGAAATGATGAATCTATTATGTACATTATCTCTTATTGTATTATTCCTCCTTAATTCCTCCTCTTTGTCTGATTTCTCTCTCCTCTCCTTGTCTCCCATCTCCTCTCCTTGTCTTTTCTTCTCTCCTTGTCTCTCTTCTTCTCTCCCTATCTCCCTTATCCTCTCCTTGTCTCCCTTTCTCCCTTCTCCTTGTCTTCCTGTCTTATCCTCTCTCTCTGTTTCATCTTCTCTTCCCTCCTTTCCTCCCTCAGTGTGTAGATGAAATTCATATGCATCATTGGCTTCACCGGGAGGAAGGGTCATGTGTGGGCGTGTGTGGGCGTGTGTGGGAGTGGTGAAGGGCGTGGTGAAGGGCGTGGTGAAGGGCGTGGCACTACATAGCACTCAACCCTCGCCCTCTCCCTCTCCTCTCGCGTCTCTGGTTGAAATGAGGAGAATTAAATCTATATGATGCTGTCTCTCTCTCTCCCAACCACCTTATATCCTGCCGCTGTGAATGATGCTGGAGGTGTGTGTGTGTGGGGGGGGGGGGGGGGCTTGCGTGTTATTATTTGCGTGCGGCGTGGCGTCCTGAATAGGGGAAATCGTTCTGAGTTTCCTCCCTTTTTTTCCCCTTTTTTCCCCCTTTGGATGAGAAGAGGCAGCAAACATAAACACGATTCATATGTATGCAAATTAATGATTATGTTCGCACTCACTAATGGAAACTCATATGCCTTTACTCATCCATTTTCATATATATGATAATATGTCGGGTATTTAAATGGTGGTATGCGATCATAGTGATATACGATAATATTCTGGCCCGTGAATACTCGTCATAGCGGCTACAGATTAACACGGCAACACTCACTAACATATACGTAAGGTCTGCATATAGGCTTGTATGCAAATAGAATGGAAATGAGTGTCAGTGTGCATAGATATGAGCTCAGTGGTGTGTCTGTTACGTGCATCTGAGGTGTGTGTATGTGTGTGTATGTGTGTGTGTGTGTGTGTGTGTGTGTGTGTGTGTGTGTGTGTGTGTGTGTGTGTGTGTGTGTGTGTGTGTGTGTGTGTATGTGTGTGTGTGTGTCTGCTAAGGTGTATTTGAAGTGTTTCGTGTGTGCTTAAGGTGTATTTCTGGCGTGCTGAAGTTACCTGCCACACGAGGAAGGCAATGAAGGGAAGGTAGAGAGAGGGGAACAAGGATCATGTGGAGGTAAATGAGGTAGGAGGCAAGAGGGAGGGAGGTAGGTTGGGGGTAAGGGAGGGAGGATAAGAGAGAGGGGGTCACCTAGCGGGGGACATGAAGTTGGATCAATTGCAAGGCAGGGTAGGCAGGGGGAGGCAGGGGGAAGAGTCACCTGCAGAGTGGATATGATTCATTCAAAAATACCATCTTGTCGGAATAGCAACGTGTAGGCTGCTGGAGGTAGGACAAAAGGGGAAGGTTCAACTGCAGGCAGGGGGGAGGGGGGCGTTGGGGGTGGGCAGGATCTGAGGTCACTTCAGGCTGTGGGAGGTGAAGGGGGCGGCGGGGATGAAGTGCAGGCTGGGGGGAGGAGGCAGGGGGAGACAGGTGGGTCGTGGCAGGGGGGCATGGCAGGGGGTTTGGGACGCAGCAAGACAGTTACAGCAAATGTGCCTCGTCTGTTACTGGAGTGAGGGAGGAAGGGAGGGAAAAAATAGAGGGTAAAGGGGGAGAGGGAATGAGATGAGGCAGTGAGGGTGTCGGGGTTGGACGTAGGGGAGACTGAGGGACGAGGGACGGCGTAGGGACGAGGGTGTATAGGTGTGAGGGTAAGGGAAGGTGTGAGGGGAAGGGTGAAGGGGTGGGGGAGGTACAGCACACCAGGTAGAAAGAAGGTTGGCTCACAAACACCTGTATTTTCCCATGAATAACTTGGATTTGCATCGAGTTGGTGGCATTGCTTCGTGAGGAGAATATTGTCTTTACGTATAAAATGGTATAATAATTCTCTCTCCTTCACCCTCACACACATACATACACACATACACAGAAGCACACACACACACACACGCATCGCTCTCATTCCTCCCTTCCCTTTTAACTTCCTTCAAATGCTTTCCTGAAATATTTCCTCAGCTTGTTGGATGCGTTTTGTCCTGCCCAGCTTGTTGGATGCGTTTTGTCCTGCCTCAGTTGTCCTCAGTGAAGGCTAATTACGTCTCGCCTCCAGCCTCCCCAAGGGCACCGAGGATCAATCTAACTCGAAATATAATGATCTTGGATGAAGAGAGCTCAGGCTGGGATCCCTTTGTTATTCCTTCCCTGCCAAGGACATCAGGTGAAACGCACACACACACACACACACACACACACACACACACACACACACACACACACACACACACACACACACACACACACACACACACACACACACACACACACACACACACACACACACACACACACACACACATTCACTTACATACACAATTGCTCTTTTAGTTTTAATGAATTTTTTGTTGATGTTGTTGTTTTGAGACTTATTTACTAAACAAACATTTTTTGCACGAAACAGATACTCCTGAAATATAAAAAATTTGCTCAGTCAAAAATCTACACATAATTTTTTTGGGGTATAAACCATTGCAATCTTGTGTATATTTTATTATATTGATTTTATTTTAATTGAAATTTTGATATATGTATAACGGAATTGGCGCCATTCTATCACATAAGGTCGAGGGTGATGGTGTCTGTTTAGATACACTTTTGGGGCGCCATAATAACACCATTAAAGATGAGTTTATGATGTCAGTAATGGTGATTTAATGGTGCAGTCATGGCAGGGCTTCACCACCACCACCACCACCACCACCACCACAGCCTGCCACACACATTAAACTTTTCATAATCTCGTTCCATTTTTTGAGTGATATTCAGTGGACAGTGTAATCTATGGTGGCACAATTTTTTTTTTTTTTTTTTTTTTTTTTTTTTTTTTTTCATTTTAATAATTTTTTTTTTTTTACATGTAATAAATAATCCTGTTATTATATTTTTTTAACCCTTTTTTTTTATCACTCTCATTCACTCACTCATCGAGGATAGGTTTTTTTTTTTTTTGCTTAATTTTTTTTCCGTCAATTTTTTTTTTTTCCCCTGTCTCTACTTTACCACTCGACAGAAACTGATGAACCGTCAATTTCTGTCAGTTTCCCTGTGTTATTTTAGCTTTTATTTCCTTCAATTTCCTCTTTTTTTTTTCCAACCTGAAGTTTTGCCTAATTTCGCTGATTTTCGTACCTGTGTGTGTGTGTGTGTGTGTGTGTGTGTGTGTGTGTGTGTGTGTGTGTGTGTGTGTGTGTGTGTGTGTGTGTGTGTGTGTGTGTGTGTCTGTGTTTCATGGACGTTTTATAATCATTAATATTTATTTTCTTTCCCTTACAGTAATTAAGAAACTTTCCATAAGCGAAGTGGCAGAAATCTCTCTCTCCTCTCTCTCTCTCTCTCTCCTCTCTCTCTCTCTCTCTCTCTCTCTCTCTCTCTCTCTCTCTCTCTCTCTCTCTCTCTCTCTCTCTCTCTCTCTCTCTCTCTCTCTCTCTCTCCTCTCTCTCTCTCTCTCCTCTCTCTCTCTCTCTCTCTCTCTCTCTCTTCTCTCTCCTCTCATCTCTCTCTCTCTCTCTCTCGCTCTCTCTCTCTCTCTCTCCTCTCTCTCTTCTCTCCTTCTCACACGTCTTTCTTGTTTTCTTGTCTATGGCTTCGTTCTCTCCCTTCTCTCCATTCCTTCCTCTTTTCTCGTCCTCGCCTTAAGCCATCTTTCTCATTTTCCTCCTTCCTTCATCCTTTCCTTTCTTCGCTCTTCTATCTTTCTCTCCTGGTTTTCTTTCCTTACCTCAAACGCTATTCTAGTCTGCCTTCCCTCCCTCCCTCCTTCCCTCCTTCCCTCTCTCCTTCCCTCCCTTCTTCCCTCCCTCACTCCTTCCCTTCCTCCCTCACATTTCACACCTTGCCTTAAGCATTGTCCTTCTCTCCTCCCTCTCCCTCCCTCTCCTTCCTTTCTTCTCAATCTCGCTTAGTTCTTCTTTTAAAATATCATTATTATCTCCCTTCCTTCTTCCTAACTTTCTCCCTTTCTCCACAATCTCCCTTCTTCCCTTAGAGCCTCAGACGCCATGCTCATCACCATCACCATTATCACCACCATCACTATCATCACCATCATCATCATCATCATCATCTTGCTTCCTCTCGTCTGGTTATAAATATCTCAAGGCTACAACGTAAGGCATTAGTCGATAGCCCGTGTGTGTGTGTGTGTGTGTGTGTGTGTGTGTGTGTGTGTGTGTGTGTGTGTGTGTGTGTGTGTGTGGGTGTGTGTGTGTGTGTGTGTGTGTGTGTGTGTGTGTGTGTGTGTGTGTGTGTGTGTGTGTGTGTGTGTGTGTGTGGTGTGAAGGATGTGGGAGGTTTGGAAAAGGTGTTGGAGGCGTCTGATGGTGAGGGGGAGGAGGAGGAGGAGGAGGAGGAGGAGGAGGAGGAGGAGGAGGAGGAGGAGGGAGGAGAGGAGGAGGAGGAGGAGGAGTGGAGTGGAGTGGAAAGACTGTTATCTAGTAGACGTGGGTGGAATTTGTCTTGAGTATTTCTCATCTCGCAGCAGACAGCAAGAGGAGGAGGAGGAGGAGGAGGAGGAGGAGGAGGAGGAGGAGGAGGAGGAGGAGGAGGAGGAAGGTGATAAAGAGAAAGAAGAAAAGAAGGAGGAGGAGTCGGAGTAAGATCAGGAGGAGAATGAAAGGTTAAAAATTGTTTAAATAAAAGAAAACAACATCAGAAGAAGAGAAAAATGAATGCAAGAAGAAGGAAAAAATAAAAGAGGAACAAGATCAAAAGGACCGCGAAGAATTATTTTGAATTCAGAAAGAAGGAAAGATTTTGTTTGAAGCAAAAGTACAAAAGGAAACAAATGAATGTGAAATTAAAACACAAGGAAGAAAATATCAACTGAATTTAAGCAACAAAAACAAGTAGAAATGAGAGAGAGAGAGAGAGAGAGAGAGAGAGAGAGAGAGAGAGAGAGAGAGAGAGAGAGAGAGAGAGAGAGAGAGAGAGAGAGAGAGAGAGAGAGAGAGAGAGAGAGAGAGAGAGAGAGAGAAGAGAGAGAGAAAAAAAAAAAATGTCAGCGTTACAATATTATGTGCGAGTTGCGAGATATGTTGAGCTCTTTGTTTGTATCCTTCATGGAGGAGGAGGAGGAGGAAGGGAGGAGGAGGAGGGGGAGGAGGAAGAAGAGGGCAGTAAATAGAAACAAAAAGAGGATAATGACAATAATGAGGAAGAGGAGAAGAATGAGAAGGAAGAATGAGATGGAGGAACATAAGATACAGAGGGAGAGAGAGGATGAAGGTAAAGATTAAGACGAGAAGGAGAATGATGAAGAAGAAGAAGAAGAAAATATGAGTAGCCAAGATAACATAAAAGTTCACCTAAACATATCTCAAATCACACACACATACACACACACACACACACACACACACACACACACACACACACACACACACACACACACACACACACACACACACACACACACACACGTCAATATAACTTCTTACTTGTAGTTTATTTTCCTTCATAAGAAACAAAACATTATAAAAACCTTTTAGAAAATTCAGAAATTAATTATAATCCTTTTTTTTATAAACCATAGAATTGATTAATGAACAAAGAAATCAAGAAAATATTTTAAATAAACTAAACATTTTGTACGCGTGTCAGGAGATAAGAATACCAACGTACCTCACTACCAGCTCGCAGCATCCCATCACTACTGAATGATTTACTCTCCCGAATTTGCAGGTAACGAAACGTATCTCTGCCTGGATGCTGCGAGTAGTGGTGGTGGTGGTGGTGGTGGTAGTGGTAGTAGTAGTAGTGCCCGAGGAAATATTTATACGCCCCACATTTTCTCCATTCGTACCTTCCTTCCTTCTTCTCCCCAAACCTTTCTTGACTGTATTCCCGCGTAAAAGGCTAGATAGACACAGCCGTTTCTATCCACTTATACCATCTATCTATCAATGTATCCACTTCTTCGGTGTTATGAAATCCACATGAACTAC
>JAXIVD010001233.1:22500-25000 GCA_036785275.1 Cancer borealis
TCTTTTTCTTCCTCTCCTCTTTTGTTTATATATGTGTGTTTTTATGTATGCAGAGGTGAGTTGTGGTAAAAAGATGTGTGTGTGTGTGTGTGTGTGTGTGTGTGTGTGTGTGTGTGTGTGTGTGTGTGTGTGTGTGTGTGTGTGTGTGTGTGTGTGTGTGTGTGTGTGTGTGTGTGTGTGTGTGTGTGTGTGCTCCTAAACTAAAACTAAATTCTTGTATCACTTAGGTCACAAAAGATGAAGGAAGAAGAGAAAGAAGAAAGAAGAAGAGGGAAGAGGAAGAAGGAGAGGAAAGGTTAGTAAAGGAAGACAGACAACAGTAAAATAAATGTAGAATATTTGGATGCAGTACAACAACAAAAAATAATGGAGACAGAGGTAGTAGTAGTAGTAGTAGTAGTAGTAGTAGTAGTAGTAGTAGTAGTAGTAGTGGTGGTAATAGTAGTAGTGGTATAGGATCTTTTAACACCTCTAGGATGACACTTTCGTAGGACACTGATGGATGTAGGAGGAGATGGCGGTCATGATGGGTTTAGAAGATTAAAGAAAATGTGTGGTGAGGGCAGGCCAGCGTCTATTAGGTGAAGATAAGGTTAATTAAGCGAGTCAGGTGAAGATAGGTGAGTGAATAGGTGTTGATTGATGAAGGTGGACTAAAGTGGATGAATATGCTGTCATGCTAGGTCGATGTGGATGTATGTATAGTCAATGTATGTGGAGTGCGGTGGTTGTGTAATGTATGGTTGCTGTGTATGGTAGGTTATAGTGTGTGTGTGTGTGTGTGTGTGTGTGTGTGTGTGTGTGTGTGTGTGTGTGTGTGTGTGTGTGTGTGTGTGTGTGTGTGTGTGTGTGTGTGTGTGTATCGTGGCTTTAGTGGTTAGGTTCTTGATGTTAGTGTTTAAGTCAAGTATTTTTCTGTTTACACAACGCCACGGGGTCGAGGGAGATAAAACAGAATCTATAAATATCAGATGACTTCCAGGACGGACGCAGATAATTGTCTGGTGTGGCGGGTCTTCTTACCTTATAGAATACCTCCTAAATATTCATACCATGTTTGTATATAAGGGATATAAGGTCACGTTGTCTAGACCAGCACTTAAAGGTCATTCCACTGAGAGCACAAAGAATGTATATAGACACTTGATTTGATGGAGAGTCTGTGATTGGTTCGTTGTTATTGACGTCATTCGTATTAAATCTAATTTCCTGTATATTATGAAGTGTTTGATGTGTAGGATATTAAATGTAGGTTTTGTAGGCTAAGTTGTAGGATGGTTAAGAAGTGGAGTGAGGTAGAGTGTTGTTGTGTTTCATTAGTCAATATTAGTATAGTCTGCCTTACCTTGTTCTGGCTCCTTCCTGTGACTTGGGTTTGTTTGTTAAGGTGTGAGAGTCAAGGTGAGGTGAACAAACTTTGACTTATTTTGGAATTCATCTGCATTTTTTCTTCTCTTCTTTTTTTTTTGAGTGGTAGTGAATCGTCATCAATGCATTATTTTTTGTTACATTTTTTGTATTGTTTCGTTGTGTTAAGCCAGTCTGATCGTTTTCAAATGTATAAAGAATTTTATTTTTATTTTTTCATTTCACTCATCTGTGATCTTTACATGCACGGAAATAGAACAAAGAAGTGTTGTGTGTCCGCTCGTTAGTAAAGTGTATCTCGTAGTGAATATAAAGTAAACGTTAAGTTAGAGAAAAAAATATAAAAAAGAAAAATACAATACACAGAGAAAAGTATAAAAAAAAAATGTATATGAAGCAGATAAAAAATAAGTTAAAAAATACAACACAAAGAAAATAATTAAAAAAAAAGAAAGACAAAATACAGCACAGATGAAATTAAAAAACTATTGTACACAGAAAAATAACAAAAAAAAACATCAGCCAGCATAATTTAGAAATACAAGAGAGGCTCAGAAAGAAAACTGTGAGGCGTGTTTCCTGCTTCTACCTTTTAGTAAATGATAAGCATTGAGTTGCCTGCAGTGCTTGGCCTCGGACGAACACACGAACACACACACACACAAAAAAAAAAAAAAAAAATTGCCTAGAGACATAAAAAGAAAGTTTCCGAATTTTATCTTAATGGTTCAAACTTAATGCTTGGCCAGACGTATATATATTTTTATACTTAATATACTTAATTATAGTTATCAAGAGGAAGAGAGAGATAAGAAGTTGATAGAGAAATAGAAAGAGAATGGAAGAGATAATTCAATGATATTTCTGTCCACTAGTATTGGCAGGAAATTTTGTATCGCTGCCTTATGAAAGACTATTAACACCCTTACACCTACCTGTCAACCTTACCTGTACTTCCCCACCACCACCACCACCACCACCACCACCACCACCACCACCACTACCATCTCTGTTTACATTCAGAATCGTTCAATCTCTACGTATGAAAAAAATTTGGTCGAAAATCCAATTGAAAACCGTTCTAATCACGTCCTCAATTACAACAGATTGAGACAGAGTGACCCTCGTTTTT
>JAXIVD010001233.1:32500-38093 GCA_036785275.1 Cancer borealis
CTTGTCGCTCCTCGCTACTTTCTTTCCATCAAACTCTCCTTTTTTTCCCTCACCTCTCACTTGGGTATCCTCTCCTCTCCTTTCCTTTCCCTTTTCCTTTCCTTTCTCCTTCTCTTCCCTCTTGTATTATTTTTTATGTTATTTCTGTGTTTTATCCTAACGTTTCCTTTGATTCTTCTTCCTTTTTTTTGTTCTTTATTATTTTTTTTTATATTATATGCCTCTTCTTCCCTTCCTTCTTTTTCTTCTTCTTTTTTTCCCTTCCCTTTTCTTTGCCTCTCTCTTTGCTTTCCTTCCTCCCTGTTAGCTCTACTTTCCTTTCCCTCCCTTCCTTACCCTGCTGCGTCCTCTCCTCCTCACCCCCCCTTCCACAGCTCTAGCCCTTAGGTTACCACACCGAGCACCAAGTCTTCACAAAGTTCCTTAAGACGGTTCGTGAGACTCACCGCCTCTTGGTAAAAAGTATATAAAATGGATAAATAAAGAAAATACAATTAAAAGTAAGAAAAGATATATACATAGAGTAACATGTATTTATTTATCTATATATCGAGAGAGAGAGAGAGAGAGAGAAGAGAGAGATGAGAGAGCGAAGAGATATGAGAGAGAGAGAGAGAGAGATGAGGAGGATGAGATGAGAGAGAGAGAGAGAGGTGGGGGCAGGGGGATGAGGTCTCGTGAAATAGTGGTACGCCAATACTTCAGTTTGACGTGGAACTGGCCAGAAGTGTGTTCGAGGGGAGGGGTGGACGGGGTGAAGGGCGTGAAGGGCCTAGGTGGGGGGAGGGGGGGTGATGGGCGTGAAGGGCGGCTGGACCTTGAGTGGCAGGAGAATGGACCATCCTAGATGGGGAAGGGTGAAGGGGAAGGAGGGGAAAGGGGAGGGTGGAAGGGTGGGCGGATCCAGATTACCTTGATTTATGGACATTGCCATATGGATTACGTGAGATGGACATCCTCCTTCCTCCTCCTTCTCTTCTACTCCTCCTCCTCTCGTCTTCCTCCTCCTCATCCTCTTCGTCTTCCCCTCTTTTCCATCCTAACTTCATTTCATCCTTCCCTTTCTTCTTCTTTTTGGTGGTGGTTGTGTGCTCGTTAATTATTGCCTCCTTGTTTTCAAGCTCATCATCTGGTGCCTCCTTTTTTTTCCGCGCCTGGGAGAGGGTCTGGCTGTTTGATTTTCATGACGCCTTCCTTCCTTGGCCCCTCGTCTTGCCTCGCCTCGCCTTGCCTCGCCTAGCCTTGCCTCCTCCCGGGCCGGACTCCTGCATTTACCGTCTTTGTTTTGAGGTTAAAATAATTCCCCGGCTCCCAGTAGCAGAGTAAACAGCGCTCCATTCTATCGCCGACGTAGAATTAGACTTTGTACATGAGAAAGGGGATGATTGAAAACTACTACAGGTACACTTTCCACAACAGGTAATGACACATAATAAACATCAGAACACACATACATAACACTTAACACCTCATCCTCACCTCTATATACCAGGCAATGTGTCCCCTTTATATGAACACCACAAAAGTGTCTAGGAGTCATACTAACCACACCCACACCCACACACACACACATAAAAGGACTCTTGTTATAAGGTATGTGCAGGGAAAAAACAGAACATGCATCCTAAGCTAATATGCAATCCAGTGAAGGGTAGACGTCGAGCACCAGTAGACAGTCTGTGGTACGCGGGAGGAGGCTTAAGGGTACGTAACGGTACTCAATATACAACTCAGAGACACTACAGCTCTAATGTACTGCAAAACCTGGTAATACATAAACGCTAAACATAGTATATATATTCTTTATACATCACTCCTGCTACTATAATATCACGAGAGGGAAATAGTGGCGAAAGAGAGGAGAGAGGAGAGAGAGAGAGAGAGAGAGAGGAGAGAAAGAAAGAGAGGCAAGACAGCTGACTGATGACTACTGGGTTAAATCTGACGGTCTGAAGACACGCAGTACTGATGAAGCTGCAATGAAGGAGAGTGAGAGAGGCAATACTAGACAGAGTGAGGGAGTGAGAGAGGCGAAAAAACATCACCACCTGGAAAAGCATGTACCCAAAGAGAGTCAGAATGCAAAGCGAGGAGGGAAGAGGAGGAAGAGAAGGGAAAAGGAGCATAGTGGAAGGTAGGAGAAGCAAAGGAAAAGTGGTGATTAATTAGGGTTAAACAAGGAAGATACAGAGACCATGACGAGAAGTAAAGTAGAATAGGGTGAGAATGTGAAGGGGAGAATGATGGTGAAGAGAGAGAAGGAATACTGTAAATGAAGAGACATGGAGGAGGAGAAGAGGAGAGGGAGAAGTTGTGAAGAGAGGGAAGAGAGAGAGAGAGAGAGATGAAGGAGAAATAACTTGATAAGAAAGCGTGTAAGTCAGAAGAGAAGCTGCAGGACAGGTTCTTGCTTCAATTAATAAACGCTCAGCCAGCAAATGTATTCACCGATAAATGCATGTGAATATGGGTTCTATGCCTCTGAATCCTGGTACGCTTGAAACTTTATGAGAGGAGAGAGAGAGGAGGAAAAAATATATAAATAATCTCACAAAATTAAATGACTATATAAGTGTTTACGACCCCCCTCCCCCACACAAACACAAACACACAAACACAACAATAAAGACTCCTCGAGCCTCGCGACCGGGCAAGAGACAATCTCCACATAACCTGAATACACAGCAAACTTGAGCTACTTACCCTCTCGTTCCATTACGACCATCTAAGAATACGACGCATCCTGGACACTCCTGTACGTAGATGTAAACGCCTGACTGCTAAACGACATCAGACTCCGAAGACCTTAAATGCCACCCTGGAATGCATTTATGCAGATCACACTCCGCCCTTTGTCTCATCCTCTATGGAGCCCTTTTGGTGAAGCCCACGCGACGGAGTGAGTAGGCGAGAAAGGACTTCAAGGCACACACGAGGGACCCTGGTTACGGGAAGCTGTCCAGGCGCAGTCTCCTTCTCGCCTCCTTCCCCGCCATGCCTGTCCGCCCTCCCCTCACCCGCTTCAGTGGGCCTATCCCTGGGAGCTGGACTGAAATGCCCCGATAATGAGAGCCGCTCCTGAATGTATCTGTGCCAATGTGAATTTGTATTCCAAGTCCTCACATCCGGAAAATATATTAATCTAATACATTATTTGATGCTCATAAATCTTTAGTGTACGCGCTGGGAAAATGGTTCGGTTATGAAGGCATTATTCCTGTCAGTATTCAGGCCAGCAGAGGTGTGATGGGGTGATGACGGGGTGGACAGGGTGACGGGGTGAAAGTGTTGGGGTGGAGAGCGAAGTCGAGGACCGCAATCAGGGACAGATGAGGCGGCTAGATGGAAGCGCAGTCTGAGAGAAAATTTGACACCGGTTGGGAAATGGCCTCTGGGCCATTGTGTATGTCTGTCCTCTCTGTCTGGTATGTTTATTAGTCCTTCTCTCTCTCTTCCTTTCAATATATTATCATTATATTATTATTCTTATTATTACTGGGATTTTAGGCATTACTTGCTCTATCCTTGCGGCTCATGTTAGATTTACCGTTGCACCTGGTGAAGCTGCTGCTTGCTGCCTGTGCTGCTGCTGCCAGACCGCCACCTGTTCCTTGCGCCACAAAGCTCAAACCATAAAACAAAAAGAATTACAATACCAAGGTTTGAGCAATTTAGAACACACAGCTCGGGAGTGAAGGAAGATTGGGTACCAGATTGAGAGACATGTGTGTTCCCACTCCTCCTCCTCTCCTCCTCCTCCTCCTCTCCTCCTCCTCCTCCTCTCTCCTCCTCTCCTCCTCCTCCTCCTCCCTCCTTCTTTCCACTGCTGCCGCCACTGTCACTTTTCTTTCCCCCAGTATCGTTTTTTCGGTAAATATCCAAGGTACACTGCTTGTCGCCCCTCCAGGATCCCGTTCCGGATGAGTTGGCCAAAAGAAAACGTGCAACACAATCCTCAGCGTTGTGTCCTATTGTCTGTGTTCTCACCTGTGACTTGCAGTTCGTCTCTCAGAGCTTCCTGTTAGGCGGTATCATTTTGTTTCTATCTCTCTCTCTCTCCTCTTTCTTTTCTCTCTCTCTCTTCTCTCTCCTCTCTCTCTCCTCTCTCTTCTCTCTCTCTCTCTCTCTCTCCTCTCTCATCTACTCTCCTCTCTCTCTCCTCTCGCATACCACAATAACAAACCAAAACTAAGCTTATTCTATGCCGTTGTGGACCAGGCAATGTTTCTCTTTCCATTTAATTTAGAATAGTACAATGCTTTTTAAAATAGTTTCGCTTGCACAATACAAAAAAAAGAGTAGAGTTAAATACACTTTCAAATTTTGCCTCACCTCTATGACATCCACATCTACGCGCACACACACACACACACACACACACACACACACACACCACACACACACACACACACAACACACACACACACACACACAGTACACACACACACACAACACACACACACACGGATAAACACAATTTACTTGTGGTACACAACAGACACAAAAGAGATTAACTCCAGAGATAGCCAAACAATCACTCATGTAAAAAGGCTCATACACCACACACACACACACCACACCACACACACACACACACACACACACACTCACACAACACACACACGCATCACAGACACAACAATACACACAACAAATTGCTACACACACATCCATGCTGTAAGTGCAGTGAGAGAGAGAGAAGAAAAAAAATCAAGCCCCTTTTTCCCACCACACCACAAACACCATCACCACCACCACCACCACCACCACCACCACCACCAACCACCACCACCAACACACTACCTCATCACCACCATCTTACACTACATGATCTAAATATCTCTTCTACCTTCCCTTCCCCTCTACTAGCCCTCTGAGACTCTGTAGAGCTGTCAGGTGAGGCAAGGTAAGTGTTCCCCCCACCTGTCCCCCAACATACCTACCTGTCACCTGCTGGACGAGGCGTTGGAATTGTGTCTTGTGGCGGTGATGATATTAGGGGGTATGGTTGGGATGTGGTAGTGGTAGTGGGTGTTGTGGTAGTGAGTGGTGTGTGTAGGGATGTGTAGTGGTGGTGTTATTGAGGGTGAGAATGCTAGGAGGTGGTAAGGTGAAGGATGTGGGTGTGTGAGGGGAAGTGTTTCGGGTGAAGATGCGAGGAGACTTAAGGAAACAAGGAAAGTATGTAGGAGAGGAAAGTTGAATAAATGAATGCAATACGATGGTGATTTAGGGAAGAGCACACACACACATGAAGGAAGAAAAAGTAATATGAAACGCAAATGAAATGAAATGTCAACTAAAAAACCCTGAAAATTATTAGAAACGAAGTATGAGAGGAAGGAAATTGTGTAGAAAAGAGAGAAAAGTAAATCTATTCCCTTACTTTACGTTGGGAATAAACGGTAGAGTAGAGTTAGGAATTCAATGGAGGGTACAACAGGATGGGAGGAGAGATGATAAGGGAGGGGGTTGAGAGGATGGGTAAAGGAGGAAAGTTAGGACAGGAAGGAAATAGAGGGGAGATGAGGTGTCGGAAAGGGACTAGATGGGAGATGAGTGGTCGGGGAGGCAGGGAGGGGGAAGGTGTAGA
>JAXIVD010001233.1:38293-45793 GCA_036785275.1 Cancer borealis
CTTCGAACATCCTTTACTTTCACACCTTTGTACATTCTTCACATTAATCTCCCTTCATCTCATAATCACACCTTATTCATTGTTATTAAGTATACTGTACACCCTAATCCACACCCTACTTTCTACACCTTAATCCACACACACACACACTATACACCATAAGGACTCCACCCAAGTCTCTATACACCCACACCTAGTACACGCTAACTACACCCTTTTTAAATACTATACACTCGTCTACACCTTTATTGTACTCTTCTATCCCCTATACACTCCGTACACCATCACCCAAACCCTTTTACACCCGTCTACACCCTCCTCTACACTCTACACTCTCCTACACCCTGAACAGCCGAACTGATAACTGGTGGACCCTCGCTGTCGGAGCTAATGGGTGGAGTTCTCTGCTAGTTGATGGAGTGATTGATGACCCTCTGGCGATAGTCCAATCCCTCTCTCTTCTCCATCTCATCCTCTCCTCTCATTTTATCCCTTCCCTTCTTTCCTTTTTCTCCTCCTCCCTTTTCCTGGCATTCCTTCCCTGGTGTCCTATCTACCCATTTGCTCCGCTGTTTGCAGGACGCTCACGGCTAAACAGGATCTGAGTCCTGATATTTTACTATTTGCTCTTGACCAGAAGCAACACCCTGAGGCCCTTTTGTCCTCGCTCCTTGGTGTGTTTTTAAAGTTTGCGGTCTTGGGCGGGCCTCGTGTATTTAGTTTTCGATATCGGGTCTTTTTCTTTATTCATTTTTGAGAACAGGTATTGCAAGGATACATAGGTTGTTTTGTTTTACTTTTTTTCTTCTTCTTCTTCTTTTTCTAAACCTTCTTTTTCTCGTTTCGTTCCCGGTGTGTCATATTTGAAGGTCCGGCTAGACAGACCCTCAATGTTGCACTGTTTGCTGAGGGTAAACTGTGCTGTGGATGTGTTGTTATCACTCACCTTCGTTTTGTTGCAGGAGTCTGGACAACAACCAGCTGCAGCACCTCCCAGACAACCTCTTCGCCAACTGCCCGAACCTCTATAAGCTGTGAGTACCTGCCTTTGTTTTGGCTCCTACTGTGGTGCCGCCTGTGTTGTGTTGTCTTCTTGTCTTTTATGACCTTCGCTATCTGTCCGTCTGTCTGTATGTCTGTCTTTAGTATTTGCTCTTCGCTGGGTACATACTTCTTTCCTTCATGTGCTATTTGTTATATTATTGTGTTTGACGGAAAAATTTTTGGAGTTTATTTATTTTTTTCCTTAATGCATGTAAAGATCACCTCGCGGACAAGTTTTCAGGAACGAACCACTTGGATTACAAAAAAAATATGTTTGTTTAATAGTTGTTTATTATTGTTTTTAGCCCAAAATACTCTTGTAATACTATAATTTCCGTAAACTTTGCCGAGCCACCACACTAAACATGGCTGTGCAGTTTGAAGTCGCTTGTTGTGGATAAGAACCTGTTTACACGGATTACAGATGAACCAACACAAGGCAGGCATCACAGTGTGCCTCAGAGCCGTGCCGGGGGGAGTAAAGGTTACCAGCCGCGTGCCAAGGGAGCCACACACTCTTTCTTTCTCTCCGCTCACTTTATAAATATTAGTTATATTCTGCTCAGGTCGAGGCTGTAATTTCAAAGTTCGCATGTTATCTTGTTTTCATATTGAGAGCATTTTTTCTTGTTTTAACGAAGATCATAAGATTATGCTAAAAAATAGTTGATAAGATCATATACTCGTGAAGTTACAAACAAACTTTGACGTAAATAAATATGCAGTAGCAGTTTTTGTATTAATATTTTTACTGGAATTCTGAATATAGAGTGGCCAGGCGGACAGTGTGTGAAATTATTTTGGAAAAGTATACTGGAATTTTCCTTATCAACAAAAGTGGTAATTTGTCTTTACTGAAAAGCGTTGGTGGTAGTGAAAAGAAATGTGACTATAACAACACAAACATTCTTGGACATGTCTGCCTCAGTATAAGAGTCCTGAACATATAATTTGAGGTTTGTGTTTGTTTAGCGAATAATTTCAAAATTGGCAAAGGTGAAGGAACTGTAATTCGTCGACAAGTAGAAGTCACTGAGCAAACAAGTTGTTAATTCAGAAAAAAAACAGGAGACACGTTTTTTTGAGTAAATTTAGTAGTAATGACCTTGAGAGAACATCTGAGAACACACATACCTTGGTCTTCAGGATTAAAAAATAAATACAAGATGGAGGATTGATATAGTAAAAAAAATTATTCTCACATGGTAAATTAAATATTCTAGAATTATAATTGTTTCAAACGGAATCTTAAACTTGCTTCAATGTATCTATATCTCAAAATTTATAGACAATTTCATCAGTAAATATAGACTTCTTTTAGCTTCTTATCCAGTGTCTTCTTAGCAATCCATGCCAGGTGTTCTCTTACAGTCGAATTTTCAAAACTAGTCGATTATAGGTATCCACTTTTTACTAAACACACTGTAAAAAATTTCTCCACCAAACTACTTTTTATCATGAAACCGTAAACACTAGTCTTGGTGTGGACAGATGTGGTTGGTGTGCGGTGTCCCCTCTCCTCTCCTTCACACACCCGGGGCCTTGCGTGTACTGGGTGTTGAGGCTTGGTGCTTGAAGGCCTCAGCACCAGTGCACATTTAGTAGGATACCAATGCCTTCTTTGCAGCGCTAACAAGCTAACACGAAAAAAACAACAACGGAGTCTTCCCCGCCAGCTGCATCAAGCTATGTTGTAAGAAAAAATTGTATTAATCAAAGAAGACTTGAACTACTCGCCACCTCGAGGCTAATACACACGCACACACACACACACACACACACACACACACACACACACACACACACACAGACAGACAGACAGACACACACACACACACACACACACACACACACACACACACACACACACTCACACACTGACTCATCGTGTACACTCGGAAGCCCCATGTGAACCTCCCACGCCAGATGTATGCCGCTGCAGTCACGCACATGTATACACACAAACATACACTTGAGACAGGCGATATAAGCTGCTAGATGCGATGCCTGACGCAACCACGAAGGAAATGGCGGGGAATGAAGGGGAACCTGAAGGCTAATGAGGTGAGGGCAAGGAGTGGCTAGAAAGAAAGAGAAAGAGAGAGAAAAAATGTATATATAAAGTAAAATCTTTCTACGTCTAACGAAGAAGCAGCAACGACAAGAAAAAGTGCTGCAGGAGAAGACCTTTTCTGTCATAATTTTTTTTGCGGTTTTGCCTTTTGCGAAAGATGCAGAACCAGGAAAGGGTTGTGTTGATATTGTGGGCAGCTGGACATGTGTGTGTATGTGTGTGTGTGTGTGTATGTGTATGTGTATGTGTGTGCTTCAGTGTGTTCGTCCGTTCGTGCACCACTAACCAAGCATCTAAGTAGCTCAGTGGGCGGATGGGTTTGGTGGGGGGTAGGGGGGGTCAGGGAGGGTCCTTGCTGCCCAGGTGTGCTACTCAAAGAAAGGACACCGCCTCCCTCAGTACCCAGGCAGACGGGGTGACGTTGAAGCGCCGGTTGCAGGGGTGAGACAGGGGTGAAAGGGGACGTAAAGGTTCAGACAGTCACACCTCCGAGCCATTCTCTTCCCTATGAACCTCCCGCGGCGTCTTGGGTGATACATCTTGAGGAAAATAATGAAAAAAACACCTTTCTTTATAACATGCAATTGCAGGGCCATTCGTATGTATGTTCAGCGTAATATACGACCTCGTGTAGAATTTTTTAATATAACTTACGCACAGCTCCGTCTGGTAGAGTCACCTTGGGGTTAAAAATTATATATACGCCCTTTGGAGGGACTTTCCTGTTCCCTATTATCCCAGCATTTTGTCTCATGACCAAAAGGAGATAGGGGACACGCCCACATCCGCCCACCGCCGAGACCCGTGTGTTCCTGCTAGTGATGAGTGTGCGGGCGTGGGCGGGACACACACCCTTAGGAATTATCCACCCATGTTCGGCCCTAGTCCCTCGCCCACCTATATCCACGCCCACACCCACGCCCATGCCTGTAGGGTGTGGAGAGGAAGATTTGTATGTGCAGTATTGAAACGCTGCGGAAGGAAGGAAGGAATTTTTGGGGTAGCGTGCGGACCAAGGAGTAATTCGGGGGTGGGCTACCGTACCGAGGCTCCCAGACGGTGTTAGGAAGCTGCTGCTGGGAGAACCTGGGACCAGAACAACAACAACAACAACAATAGAACGTCGCGTGAAAGTCGGTGTTTATTTTTTGATCACCGTGTCAGATAAAATCCTCGTTTGCCCTTTTTTTGTTCTCCTTCTTTCTCTCTTTCCCACACGTAGAGCGATGAATAAGAGAAAATAGAAGAAAGAAAAAAAACATCTTTACCTGTGACTGAAATATGAAGTGGAACCAGAAATTTTCGTTACATTATGGCAGGTATGAGGATGCTTTATCGACACGTCAAACAACGACACAGTTTTCCAATTAATTTAGATTAATTGGCATCTAAAAAATACACCTTTCCCTTACAGCTCCACCTCCGATAAAATAAAACAAGGACACTCATGCATACTAATGAAACTGAAATAAATGAAACAAACAAGAAAACATGAATGCACATGATAATAAGATGCACCGTACACGCACACACACGAGAGAAAAAAAAACGTACACCATGTAACAAACGCACATAAGGAACGCACTTTTAACCTCACCTATAAATGAAAGAAGAAACACATGAATAGAATAATATGTCACTGCGCGAAATTTACCTCACAGTCTTTGGGGGACTAAACGCTCGCTGGAGAGAAGGAAAGAGAATCGAGGAGGGTGGCGGAGCGTGGACGGGCCAGATGTGTTGTAAAGATTAGAATTTGTACCAAGTTTGGATCGAGTGCGGTGAGTTTCTCGGGTTTTGAATAAGCAGCGTGAGTTACGGGTATCAGATAGGTTAAGCGGGGCAAGGCTGAAGGGATGGACAATGGGCATAGAGCACCATTAAGGGCCGACCATACCCTTAGGTCTTGAGAGAGAGAGAGAGAGAGAGAGAGAGAGAGAGAGAGAGAGAGAGAGAGAGAGAGAAAGTTAGTCTGTCCATGTGGGAAGGGAGGCAGAGCAGTAGTTGAGGAGGAAGAGAAGGAGGAGGAGGGGCAGTGAGGAAGAATGGAGGAGGAGGAGATATGGTAGGAGCCTTGTCTCTTTTTCTCGTCATGATAACGTCACTGCCTTTTTGTCATTAAGGAAAATGACGGACGTGTGTTACTTAGTAGGAAAAGATAGACGCCTGAAGGGACGTAGAAAAAAAAGGAGGAAAAAAAATGTAAGATAATGATGCCGTAGATAAAAGAATAAGTGTGAGAACGGACTGAAAAAAAAAAAATAAGCATGTCATATATCCAATAATCACATAAAAAATAGAAAGATAACGAAGAAAAATTAGTAAGATAAAGAAGGAAACACAGTCAATATCGGATAAGAAATCAAGGTTAAAAAAAAAAGAGACACGTAAAAGGAAGAAGAGGAAAGAATATTAAAGGTAAGAGAAAAACGGAAGGAAGGCCGGTAAAATATGGGGATTCTTGAGTACCTGTATAACCCTTACTTCCGGGAGCCGAGACTGTCTTCACCGAAACTTCCAACACGGCACAACACGCAAGGCTAGGCTGATGTTTACTGGGTCTGGCGGTTGTGTTGTGGGGGGGATGGATGGGGCCCATTTGTGGCCTGTGGAGGGGAGTGATGATGGGGAGGGATGGGTCGAGGTACGTTAGGAATGAAGGGAGACGAGTGAGAGAAATATCTTGAGTGTGTTAGCAGTGAAAAAGATGATGAGGAAAGAGAACGATTGAAGAGTAATAGGAAAAGTTGATGAGTTTTTCTCTTATGTTACTAGGGGTGAGGGGAGGGTATGGTGGACGGGCAGGAGGGAGGTATGGGCGTGTGGGGTCGCGGGTGGACATGTAGGCAACTCACACACGCCCATGTTGTACAAACAGTGAGTGATTGAGTGGGTCTGAACCCTGGCCTTAACACGGACCACGGCTGTGTGTGTGTGTGTGTGTGTGTGTGTTTCTTATTTTTAAACACACACACACACACACACACACACACACACACACACACACACACACACACACACACACACACACACACACACACACACACACACACACACACACACAGTTTCCCGCCGTGGTGTCGAGTGTCGGCCAGATTCTTGGATGAGGCGTGTGTGTGTTTTGCTAAGGTCTGTCTCGGGTGTTGTTTGTCGTTGTTTGTTTGGATGTGTGTAGGGGGAGACACGGAGCTCGAGAGGTGAGATGCTGCGGCTGATTGAGAAGTAGCTGAGGGCGATAGGTTGACAGAGAGAGAGAGAGAGAGAGAGGGAGAGGAACCCGCAGTAGTAGTAGTAGTAATAACAAACGGAGTAAGACAAGATGAAAAGAGAGATATCTTTAAACCTTCTAACACACATCTTCACATCCACAACAAGACCAAACAAACATACACGAATAGCGGAATAAAGAGGTAAATCCAAGACACAATTGAAGGAACAACTTATTCTCTTCCTCAGTAAATTTAGTGAGTTGTTGGCATCACTTACCTTTACGTGTCCGTCGGGGCTATCGGAAGGACTTGAACTCTCACCTCACCTGTCCACGAGGGAGGATAAGGGGCAGACCAGGTGCTTAATTAATGGCGTGATTAAGTAGGGTTGTAGAGCCTGAGTAGTATATGGTCAAGGAAGGGTTGTGAGAGAGATAAGTCGAGTCGTCCAGATTAATATGGCCACATTCCTGATTCGATTCTGTAGATGTGTTGTCTACGGCTTAATTCGGATACGGATTGACTCTACCTACGGTTTAATTTGTTATCTTCCTCTCACTTTTTTGTTCTCTTTCTCTCGCTCAATAAACGTAACGGTGGTTCAAGGTCAGTCATTCGTAAACGAAGTACGGTATTGGTTTATATTCAGCGTTGGAAGGATCAATTGTACGTTCGTCCTCGAGGGAACTTAACATTTTTATCGACGTTACTCGTATTCACCGTTTTTTATGTCTATCGAATTGCTCGTTAAGTGTAAACATACGCTCGTTCAGTTCACCTTCGGCAACAATCAACCGTAATCAACCTGACTACCTCACAGTACACCGGGCTACTAGACACACACACACACACACACACACACACACACACACACACACACACACACACACACACACACACACACACACACTCACACAATACACACATCAAACAGTAGCTCTATGTGTTTGTGTGTGTATGTGTGTGTGTTCAACGAAGCTTCAAATAGGCCGCCTTGTACTACGTCACACGGGCGGTAGTGACGGGAAGTGACAGCAGACAGACAAACAGTAGGCCGTGAGGGAGGTAGATGTGCTGGGTAGACAGGCAGACCACAGAATAGCTACCACCTCAACCCCAAACCCCCAAACCCCCATTGCCTCTACAACACAAATAACTCACAATCTTTTCCAC